>JAPTHA010073268.1:0-39263 GCA_029814585.1 Gymnapogon annona | reverse complement strand
GGGAATGAAGGGTGGAATTCTGAAAGGAGCTGTGACAGGCCTGGTTAAATGTACACAAACTCCCCGATTTAACCTGTTCCTAATAATGTGTCCATAAGTAGGACAAGAGATAATAACAATAGAACAAAATGTGAATGTTAGGATTTGAAACAGGGCCTTTAACAGGATGAGGCCGATAGGGGTGCAACTTCACTCCAGAAAACAAATAGTTCAGTTTAAAGATGATCTGAAAGGAAAACGATTATGGGGTCTGTAAGGCTCAGGCTAATGTGTGAGTGTGTTTAGTCTTTTGGTGACTGAGAAATTATCCCCTTATGTGTTGATGTCATAGACAAAAAACATTTTTCTCCCCCCCGTCAAACTCAGGCCTCCCCGCTAAGGCAACACATTTGTTTGGGAAACGGAGCATGTCAGGTGCAAAAGCGCTGCTCATTTCACAAGACCCTCCCCAGTACTACCCATCTGATGTCAGTTTCTGCAGAGCACTGCTCAACTTGAGGTAGTTACTAGTAAACATTTGCAGCTCAATTCCAATTAAGCTAAAGTCAGGAGTTGAGTTCACGAAATCAGCTGAATAAAAAGAGTTCAATTAAAAAGGCTGTCGATAAATATAAGACAACTGTGAAACTACACTGGTGAGGAAATTACGATGCGGTCATATCCGGTCAGAGATAGTCATGTGACCAAGGAGCTATGTACTGTCTATACAGTATGGCATCAGCTGGATTCTAAACGGCCCATTGAACTAGAAAGAGCGAGCAAACTGACATCAAAATATCTTGAATTCCTACATATCAACACGTTATTAAACGGCACGGTTTGCATTTCTCCTGATTTGAACTCAAAAATCAAAAATCAAAAACATCAGAGAGCACTCTCTGCTGCGTGCAGTAACTGGCCACGTAATGTCTGGAACGGACACAATGATAGAAGTCGGTATGTCAGTTTGTCAGTGACGTCACAGCCATTATTGCATGGCACATAAGGGATCATAAATCCTCTTGGTTTGGATATGGCTTATCACACTGCGATATTAGAGTCTAACTTTACACCAAAGACAAATAAAAAATATGATTTAAACCTTTTAAGGGGTTGAACAGCGAAATGCAATTTTGGTCCATTTCGACACAGTGCCAAAGGTAATAATAAAATCATTGCAGAAGTGTTGAATGGAAATACACTGAAGCGACAGTAGATCAGATTTGACTTTTACCAAAACACCCCTTCGAGGCAAAGTTGTTATTGAAGTAGGTGTGGCAAAAGAATCAGATTCACATGAAATCCTCTCAATCAAAATAACGTGCTTTCTGATTTGGCAAATAAGCGCGTGGTTCTGTAGTTCCGCCCACCGGTTGACTCCAGTGCATCCTGTGGTTATTGCCTTGGGAGTACGTGTTTATGGTGGTGACAGTGGCTCTTACTCATTGCTTTAATGTGTGGCGTTGGTAATGAGCACTGTCACATGTACTGGTGGTGTATTTGTCAGGCTAATGCTAAGCTACTCCGCACAATGAGCAAACACGCTTAGCTTTAGGAAGGCAAGGCTACGCCGAGCTTATTGCAAAATATGGGCAGTCCTTTTTTTTTTTGTCATTTACTCCGACTTCAAACGCAAAAACGCACTACACTCTCATACACACACCACATACACGTTTCATGCATTTAGAGTATTTTCAACTTTAAAATGAACGATGAGGATGAGGACGATGATTATTATTCATATCATGAAATTATTTTTGCCTCGTGTTTTTAAGTTAAGACAGGTCCATTTCAAGCATACTGCTCAGATTCTTGGTAAAATATCATGTACTGTAAGAAACACTGAATAATAAACAACATTTGTTTGTTTACAATAAATCACCTGCAGCACAACCTTCAACTGGCCATTAGGGAGCGAGAGGGATTTCACTGGTTGAGACACGTAGACATCATCCTTTCTTAAACAATTCAGTTTTTTTGAAATAAATATTTCACGTAATGTCTGAAAACTACTTATGCTCGGAACTTGTTCTAACTCCAGTCCTGATCCATTTAAACACGAACTGTGTAGTTGTCTCTTGTGTAGATAGTCTTACACGCCAGTTCAGGGGATTGAGATAGAAAAACCTGACCTCGATGTTGTCTGTCACAGAAGATAATACAGGCATTTACCAGATCCATTGATTTGCTGTGAAAAGAGCAAGTTGTAGGTCACATGAACGCACTGCACGTAAACCTGCAGATGCAGCCCTGCTCCTCGTGTTTCACGCTTCGGTCTGTTGTCAAGCTGCTGTGCAGAGAATACAGAGCACGGGATGGTTTTCTGTTTCACTGGTTTGACTTTATGTACAACGCTCACTTGACACTTGCATGCAGTTTCAAAGCAGAATGAACATCTAAAGTCTGCTTTGGTTGCTACCACTGAGGATGCTGCATACACACAATTTGGCCCCCGAAAAAAAAAAAAATTAAGATAAACACTCTCACTGCAATCTCAGTTGACACTAGTTGGTGAATAATAAATAGAAGCTGCAACTTTTTTCTTTCTCAATGGAAAGGTTAAGTCTCAAAAGTGTTCAATCCATAACACGTCGCCTTACACAGTACACAAAGTTATGATACAAATACCCCCGGAATATTCTGTAGTGCTAATTGCAGAGCAGAACACAGTCAGAAAACGCAGGATTAGAGGGGAAGATCAGAGCTGTGATGGAAGACGATGGCTGTAAGCCAGAACAGCATTTGCACCTTGTGGAACCACAAGCTTGGTTGGTTTGCTGTATTCACTGACCCAGTACAGGGGGATTGTGTGGGTTTTTTTTTTTTTTATTTTTTAGTAAAAAGCACTTTGGTAATGATAGGTAGAGAACTCACTACATAAGCCAATATGTGTCTACAGCACACAGATAATAAGAAATGTGTCTGGTAAAATGCTTGAAATCGCTGGTGAACCATGAGTATTCAGTATGTTTGTAAATGAATTGTCTTTCGGTACGTTTCAGTAAGAGGACCGCTGTAGACACTATCACACAACTAAATGAAAATAGATTTTTTTTTAAAATAAATAAATCAATATTTAAACAAATCAAATATGGCACAAAATTCCACATTTTCACTGGCTGGACATCGCAATACAGTGGACTGACTATTTACTGATTCATATAATGTAATGATCAGTATCTACTGGGCATATTCATCAATAAAAAGGCCAAATTTTTAGAGGGAAGTAGAATATCTTTCCAGTGAAGCTGCCCACGTCAAAGGCAAGCTTTCACCAAATTACAGCATCAACCCAATGTAAGGTGCGCAAATTACTTTTAAGTCACAAAACTAAAAATAAAGCATGAAATATACACCCAACTTCCTCATGTGATCATGTGTCAATACTGACAGGAAGAAAGGGTTAATGGAGTTGGTAAAAGGAATCTAACTGGGATTATTCTGCTTCCTCGTCCTCTGTCACTGGCTCCCTATAATTTGTTGGCCGCTTTAGTGATAAACTCATTGGTGTGATGACATCAGGCTGCGCCAGGTAGTAAAACTTCACACACAAGTAGAAGGAAAGAGGAAAAACAACCGCTGAGGTGCTGAGAAGGAAGATGACAGGTTTTTTCTCAAACCTGACGACTAACAGAACGAGGAAGTGCCTGGAGAGGCTTTTAGTCAGTGAAGAGGCTGGCGAAGGACTGTCGGAGGCTGCGGATGGTCTCGGCTTTAGCCTCGTCGTCAGTCAGGGTTCCTCTTAGTGTTTCTGTGAAAGTGTTGGTCAATGACTGGGATTTGCTGTGGAGATACAGCATAAGAGAGTAATCGGTTAGACCCGAAATCAATGAGTAGAAGAAGAAATACAGAGGTGTTGTAGAGGCACGCTGGGTTAAATGTGTACGTAGGCACTTGAAGTATCCTCTAGATGCAACATGGACTACACAACAACAAACCAAACCCAAACAAACCAAACAGATGAATGAGCATTTAGAGCTTCTATGGACCTACAGAACGGTCTTCATGCTATTTATTTGATTAATCGATAAGCATTGGTGGCAGTAATACACAAAGAAGACAGTGACGATCTAAAACTGAATGCATTTTTTTTAAATCATTGGAGATGTAGCGAAGAGGAAGCTCATTCAACAAGATCCATTAGATCTCAAGGAAACAGATAGGTGGTTAGTAAGAAATCAAAAGAGGACTTTACAAGGCTATCTAGCAGCTGCGTTAGGTATTACACATCCTGGGATACTTAAAAAAAACATGTACTTTCAGTTAAACAATCCCATATCTGTGCAGAACAACAGTAAAGTCTCAGCTGTAGATGACAATAGCTAATGGGATAAAGTTCAGATGAAAATTTAGTTCATTTTCATGACAGACTGACTAGCTTATCGTTCTGTCAAAGACTCACTTGAGCTGTGGGGACTGTTTCGGAGCTCCATGGCCTGAGGAGGCAGGGATGGGACCAGGCTGGAAGGCCTGACTGGGGGAGGTGGTGGCAGAGCGGGCTCGCTGAGGGGAGCCCTGGGCCGACTGGGACGGAGAGGCAGAGGCAGATCGATGTCCGCCTGAGGCAACAAGCAAACAAGTGTATTTATACTTAAATCTGTTGTTTCACAGTGTCATTGGTGCAGCCAGTATAATTAAGAGTCGGGAAGATTAAGTTTCTAACCTCTTCTGGGCTGTGTGGTCTGTGGACATTAGAAAAAGACAGTCATACAGTTAACAGCAAGTATTTACATGAGGATCCTGTCATTAATAGCAATACCATAACTTAAAATATGACATAACAGAATAGTAGAGAGTAAAAAAAAAGCTTTCATTTACTTTTTCATCAGTGAAAGAGGTTTCTAATTATGTTTTTATTAACCCTCTTTATGAGGCTGTAATGTATTTCATGTATTCTGCTTTAATTAGGGCTGGAATCACACATGAAGTTGAAAGTTGTTTAATAAATACAGTTTTCCAAAAAGTATGCTGTAATACAACCAGGTACCTTAACAGAGGACGGCTGGGGTGTGGAAACACCAAGCAGCACCAGAGCCATCTTGTTCATCACCAGCTCCGTGATGAGCTGTTTGTCCTCCTCCACATGTTCCCCAATCAGAGGCATGGAGCTGTCCATCACCTTCAGAGACAGAAACACAGCCCGTGCATGACACACTCTCCACTAGATGGCGCTATTGTATCTAGTATTTACACAAAATCGACCTGTTGAGACTCAACAACATGTCAGTGATAATGGATTGAATGGTTCTCAGCCAAAATTGATGAGTCATTTTATAGTGGCTACATGTTCAAGAGCGTTCCCACTGTACTGTGACTGAACGCACATCCGCTGGCTTTAAATACAGTCCATCGCCGGACGTGAGGCTGGACAGGAGTGCTTTGTTTGTTTTCTTCTTCAGTCTCTCAGCCCTGAAACATATATTTTAGTTGTGTAGCTTCAGATGATGTATGGACACAATTAAAGGTCACATGAGCTAAAAATGTCAAAAGCTACTCTCTTTTTAAGCCGAATAGGTATGTGAACACAAACCTTATCTCCCTATGTGGAACCAATGAACTAAACTTAGAATATCCCGTGAGCAAACTCCATCTGTAAATATTATGCCTCCCAGGGGTTGACTAGGAAGGCTCCAGACCACATACACCGCTACTCAATTCCCACACATCAGCTCACATGCACAATGCACGTGCGCTGCTGTCCTCCTACTTAAAGACCAAAACAAGCACGAGCAGAGAAGTGTGGCTGCTGGCACTGCTGGTCTGGTGACGGATGCCCAGTGTGGTGCCGCGCCCCTGCCACTGGCTGTAAACACAGCGCTGGGCACATGCATGTGCCTCCCGTTCTGCACACAGTGTACATCAAGTAGAGCAATCTTGTGCCACAGAGAGACCAGAGCAGCGGGCTTCACCGTTCAAACAAACAAACCAGCAGCTCATGGCACTGTACAGACTCTCCTCACATTCTCATTGAAGCTGCTTGTTGTTATTGTTGTTTTTTTTAATCGGTGACAGGCTTTAAACCCAAACGAACAATTTATTCCACGTGGTACACATTGGCCCGTTACCATAAAAACACACACGGGGTTAACTGGGTCAGACCGCAACGGTGAAGCATTTGTACATTTTTACATGAATAGGAATATTTTGATGGCTTTCAAATATGACAATTTAAAAGCCACAGAAAACCTGCACACTTGATAGATATGAAGTCATATTACATAACTAATTACGCACTCATCAGAATATCCAACAATTTGAGCTTATGAGTCGCAACGTGCAATTATCCTGGGAAGTTATTTCTATCACAGATATTTTTATTTTTCAATTCTGTTCTGCCTGTTTCTAATGCTTTGTTTTCTATATTTTTGCTGTAAATTCCCCTCGGTTGGATCACTAAAGTCATATCCATCTATAACTGAAATAACTTGTGTGACTTTATTCAGATTAATGTTTCAACTTCAGTCTTGACATGACTAAGACTTGCGGCAGAAGAGCCCACAGATCATCCTGCTCACATCCTATTTCAAATACAATGGGTGTCAATCCTCTTGAAGCAGAATTCAGTCAAAATAAGAGATGGAGAATGAATGGAGATGACAGTGGCCTTTTAGACATAGGTCACTTGGAGGTCTATTGTTTGTTTGCTTGTTGTTTATTTGGAGCAGTAAAAAAAACAAATAGAAACAAAAAACTCGTTCCAGACAAGTAACCAGGGAACTGGACAAGCTTATAAACAAAGACGATCAATAGAGTGCCATAGTTACCATGTACATATTAATGATAAATTAATCATGTGTGTAGCTTGAAAAGGAGTGGGAAGAAGAAAACGTCTATAATCCCACTCCCTCTTCTTACTTTCAACACAACACATTGCATGAGCTTCCTTAATGATAAATTAAATCTATATGGAGCAGGGATAATACAAATGACAGAGTGACAATCAGTTAATAGATAAACATATTACTGTACACTAGGTCTTGAAACTGATGGCTTCTGATCTACACTGGATCATCTCAAGTCCATATGACGTGACTTGTCTCATGTTCGTCTTTTATCAGGGATTCAGCTCAATTTTCACTGAAACTTTGGGCTCCAGCTAAATATATTTGTGTGTTTATTTCCAAATCATCAAATCCTATTGGACCTAAAAAAACCTGTGTTTCCATATAATAAAACATGCAAACAACATTATACATACTATATACAGTATGAAGTAACAGTTTGATCCCTGGAGTCTGGACATTATGACGTTTCCTGCAGAAGTATATTTCACCAGGAAGGAACAGGAAGAATGCATTTAATGTCAACATTTAGTCTGCGTCAAACAATATGGATCCGGAGAATAGAAATGTATTTAATTTTTTAACGTACAACACTGTCTTGCTTTTGCATTTGCTGTGTCGTTTGTGCGGCTCTTAAAAGTTCTCGGTGTACTCTTGCTTCTTGGCTAGGATTTGGCGGTAAGGTAGGGTGTGGCACGGTGTTTTGACCGGTTGAGTCATTACCACAGCGGACGGAGCGAAGGCCCGGCAATCGAGCGCCAGACCCCACTTCAAATGGCCTGCGGTGGCAACCAGAGCGGGGATCCACCCTGCTGATTTATTAGGACACACAGTCGTCCAGCAGGAGACTGGAGCTGCAACTGAGGTGTTGTTCTGCACTTGTACTGAGCTGCACACTGTTCTGTCTCCTTCACCGACGGAGATACATGGGAAAGTTCAGAGAGCGCAACACGTGACATGTGCTCATGTAGAATGATGGTGCCGCTGTGTTACTACGATGGATCGTGGGTAATGTGGTCCTGGGAAACAACTTCTGCTTGAAGAAAGCAGCAGTCATATGTCTTGCTCTTCTTAAGTTTGGTTACTCAAGCAAATGGGTTCACTATCTTGGTTTATTTGACAGTACACTGTGTACCCTAAACCTCCGTCCTTCCACCTCTCTGAGTATCAGCAGATAGTATGTCACATGACCCAGCGCTACTATTTTTCATCTCTCTTTAAAGTAGATTATGACCTCTATTATTTTGTTCCATTATTTGTCTGTCTGGCAGAATGCTGGTCTCTTATCGTGCCATTTCCCCATCTGTTTTATGCTGTGTTTAGTCAATAAATTAAAAAAAAAAATGACCCTGTTGAAGTGACATGAGGACAGTAACGCCACTGATCCCCCAACCTGAACAACAGCCACTGCACCCTAAATCTACTGTATTAGACACACGTGAAACACATATATGGTACTGTCTACACACACAAGTTCAGGACACCGTAGCAGAATAACATGGAAAAAGCTGTACTGTTTTCTGTCATTCATGTCATGGTACCAATACAATTTTTTAACAGATAAAACCCAGTGGTAGTACTGTGTCAGTTCCCAAAAATATGTTTTCTTTACTTTTAATATTTCTTAAGGGATTTATTACAATATATTCCAATATTATGTTTTGTATTATGCAGTATTAATCAGGTATTTTCTTATATTTAATGTACTGTTCAGGTTAAAGCTCAGGGTTATTACATCTAAAGAAGAAAACAAAAAAAAATCATTTTTTAGTCAAATCTATCATTAATTGAACATAAACCGAGTGTGTCCATCCACTGTCATTGATTCAGCTCCCTGGGTTTTACTGGTGAATCAATGTTATAGAAGATGACTGTCAACGTCTGCTTCCAGACATTAGGTTTTTTGTCTTGTCATTTCCTGTTTTATTTTGTTAAGATCTCCTCCTGTATCTTGTCTGGTGTCTTGACTTCCTGTTTTGCCACTTTCCCGCCTGTGTGATTATCGATCCTTGCCCTGATGTGTTTGACCTGTGTCTCATTGTCTCCCCTCCCCTGTTTGACTGCCTGGATTTTTTACCCTTTGCTCGTTGTTTTTTGGAATCCCTTGATCTTCATCTCACCTTTGTACTATAGCCTGAGTGACTAACTCGTTGGACCTGTTTGACCGCTCGCCTGGATTTGGATTTTGCCTCTGCCTGCCCCTTGTCGCCTCTTGTATACTCACCTCTGGAACGCTGACTCTGGACTTCCCCCCCACCACAATTTTGCCTGCCCCCTTGGTACCTTCAGCTGCTTGCATTCTGACCTGGACCGTACCCAACCACGATTCTGGATTTTCCTCTTTGGACTTTGAGAGACATTAAGTATACTGTGAATGAGGGCATTAACGACTTCAGTTTTTTTCCAAGTCGACTTATCTGTCAATAAAGTCGAAGTCGAGTCAACAAGTCGTGATGATGTCATCACATTGTCAGCGGAGGAACGACACGGACACACACGTCTGTCCAGCAATGAACAACTTGTATTAACGTTCACTGCAACGTAACAATGTACACTTACAAGACACAAGCATCAACATTTAACCAACAAAACACAGGCCAACACCTGGAGTTTTCTTTAAAATTTAACTGCACAACATAAAGTGCGCACACGCACACACAGGCACCGTGATCCCACACACACACACACACAGGCAGCGTGATGCGCCGCTGACACACATACACACACACACATACACTTACTTAAAAGCCTGTCATTTTCTAAATAATTGACGCTGCGCCTTTTAAAGTGCATCTTATGTGTGCACGGAGTTCTAAAATCTTTTAAAATGTTGTTGTGTGATTTTAGTAAACGCTCCGCTTGATTGACTGTCGGACAATTTCCCGCCGACATAGCGACGTAAGAAGAATATTTACGTTTTTCAGCGAGACACCAACAGAGAATCAAAAGGAACTGACAACCAACCGACAGTTTTTATGTGAGATCTATCAGTTGCCGTGTTCGGACTGGACCGGTGGCTGCATGTGGTGTGGTACATACTTGTCAACCTACTACCTTGCTATAACGTGTGGTTATGCGCATGCTCATTGATTGGTCTGACCGACTGTCAATCACGTGACAAATTTCAGTCACTTCACGATGATAGGCTGATGGCTAAATTGTAAAGCCATGCGATCTACCCACAGTGTCTGCTTAAGTGAATCAGAGGCAGAGTCTGCACTCAATACACAACCGCATCGAGAGGGAGAGAGAGAAAGAAGAACATGCGACTTGTTGACTCCTCCAAATTTAAGTCGACTTGTGCTACGGGAGTCGACTCGTCAAGTAGTCGACGTTTCTGTTAATGTCCTACTGTGAATAATCATATTCTTTGTAAACCCGACCTTCGAATAAACTGTGAATCTTGTTCCGATTTAAATCTGTCTACGCTTTTGCATTTGGCTCCTCATCACTTGTGTGTTCAGATGTGACAACAACAATGTTTCAATGGTAACCATGCAGCCTCTGAATATCCAAATGAGTCATATCTAATGACCATGAAAAGTATTTTACATTATATTTTACAACAGTTTATTTTACAACAGGTATTTTACAACAGTTGACGTGTGTTGATAGGAGTAACGGATCCACAGGTATTAGAGAGTTTAGATCAGTAGATGGTTTTGGGTCTTTATGGGTTGATAACACAGGCTATGAATTTATAGTGACTTTTTTTAGAGCTATAAATACCATATCCACTTATATTTAAGGTACCATGACGTTGTGTGCATGTTGTCACAC
The DNA here is from genome assembly GCA_029814585.1 of Gymnapogon annona. Classification (NCBI taxonomy): domain Eukaryota; kingdom Metazoa; phylum Chordata; class Actinopteri; order Kurtiformes; family Apogonidae; genus Gymnapogon; species Gymnapogon annona. The sequence continues at coordinate 28,722 of JAPTHA010073268.1, read as the reverse complement.
TGCAGTGTGGGGGCGTTTGACATTCTATCTGTTATGTGCAGAGTGTCACGGGGTTATTGTGCTTATGGGAGTTTAGGTGAGTGTGTATTTGTTTTTCTGAAGTCACTCCATGACTGTAGGTCGAACAGCACTGTTACGTGTTCCGAGTGTGAAAGTGGAGGCCCATTAGCTGCTACCTTAAACGGAGGCTAGTCAGAATAAAAGCACTTCCTGTGCTCATGAGTCAGCGTCATACCCTGAAGTGCTCCTGTATCACACACTCACACACTACATTCACTCAATTAAGAGTGAAGCATACGTTAAACTTAATTTCACAGTAATGTCTGAATGTAGATTGAAAAGCTATGACTCTACAGCTAGAATTGAATGAAAGGCATGGTTGGGTGTGTTGTCAGAACAGCCTAAATGTGCATCGTTCTGGAGGGACAACCATTTGATTTAATGTTTTGGCGACTGTGCTGCGTAACACATTGATCTGAAATCTCACCAAAGTGTTCAAGTGGGTTAAAGTCTGTCCATGGTGAAGACCTCAGCACGTTTTCATGCACGTTAAACCATTCAGTGAAACCTTGCTGCCTATTGTGGTCCTGTAGAGACCCCTCCCATCAGGTATTTCCTCTCATTTGTCAACTATGTGTGTACAGTAGGTACTCTGTAAAAGTCCCAGGCCAATGTTGGGTCTGCTTGTTTAGCGAAGTTAGAGTGACCACATAAAATGCATTCCTCAGTCTCAGTATTAAAATATAATATGCATATATGTGTTGTATGAACAGCACGAAAAAATTACGTTTGGGGGAAAAACAGCTTCCATAAACCAATGAGGAAGTATTTAGTGTGACCTCAGGCAAAACTTTTTTACATTAATTTTGATATGTTTTACTTCAGTTTTCATTCAACACATTTCAGATGTTTCTAACCGTGTGTGCTGCTTCTATTTATGGGGTCAGAGACCTCACTAAATAATGACTTTAACCTTTACAACCCATTCAGTGTTGTGTTTTTTGCGCGTTTTAAAGTTGACACATATTTCCTGTTTTTCTTGTTTCTGAGGAAAAGAGACGGAGAAATAAACAATTGAATTGCAAAAAGAACAAAACTACAGGTGTCTTAAGACCATTGCACAGTACTGTATATCATATCGCTGTTTTATGATCTGAAATTATGTCATCCAGTTTGGTTGCATAATATTTTTATGTCCTCTCGAATAGTTGATCTATTATCATGTCGTCATACAATCATATTGTACTTGTATTATGACTTCATAAACAATCTCCACGGTGTCTATTCTGCTGTATGTCATTACGTCTTAGTATCTCATCAACAGTCTGATGTCTCATTATGTCTTGTTGTTTCCTTATTTCCTCAATGCCGTTTCGCACGGTGATGCAAAGCCGCCATTGTTTTTTAGCAGCTGCTGTAATCTGTAACTGATTGGCCTCTGAGCAGTTCATTACTTTTCATTAGGGAGGGTGTCACGGCCGATGATGCCTTTGTCTGGAACAAAAAACACATTGCCAACACGATGGACCGACGGCTCTTCCCTGTCGTGTTTAATTAAATTCCATCATCCAGAAAGGGTAGTGAGAAAAGGAGGGAGGGAGAGAGAGAGAGAGAGAGAGAGAGAGAGAGGAAGTTCTGATGGTCGGGGGGAAAATAGTTACTTGACTGTGTCACTGGTCGTCTGTCCAAACAGTCCGGCTTGAGGACTACACGTCTCTGGGGAGCTGGCAGATATTTCCTGAGATAGTAGGACTTTGAAAAATAGTCTTATTTTGTCTGCTGACCTCATCCAGTGCACAGATAAAGGGGAATGTGATGTCATTGTTTCAAGCAAAATATGGAGCTGCCAGACCAGCCCGCTTCCTCCGTTTCACAGACATAAGGTACTGCTCTGAAACGCAACTGATTAAAGATGAAACTATTTATCATGTACAACTAATTAAAGATATGAAAGCACTCTTCCATAAATATCACCACGAGATGAAGTATTTCAGTCCTCTAAACTTTAGCTACTGGTTTCCTGTTTTGCAGTGACTCCCATGGAAACAAACTGAACGCGCCTGAGCACTTTGAGCTGCGTTTTTACGTAGTACAAGAAGTTGAACCCTATTTTAGATCAGCAGATGCCTTTGGTTGTCGATTAGTTTTGAGTTTTTAACACCAGTGTGCCAGTGTTTGAAGAATCTGTGGCACAAACAGGATGTTGTGCCTTCTCAGTGCTTTGCTCTTCCTTTTAGAATCTAACTTTGAATTTTGTTAGTTTGGATCAAATTGTTCATCAAACACCTTGAGTTTGGTCTGCGACAACAGCTCTATTTGTCTATAAACTAACTGCTACCAGTCAACTCAAACACGTTTTTTTTTTTCAAGCAGACACACACTCTGCCGATGCTGTTTTCATTCTCTTGTCTGTGTTTGGTCTAGGGATGAATCAATCTTTCAAGGTTCACATGGTTATGCATCAGCACGTCTGGCTGCACCCTTCCCTGTCGACTTACACTATGATACGAAAAATATGATCAACAGGGATGCAGACTGTAATCCAAGGCCATGTTTTCATTAAAGTAGCAAACTTGGAATGTGAGTCTCCCTCCCTCTGATCAACTGGTTCATGTGATGAATGGAACTGAAGCATATTTAAACGCAAATCTACTTCTTTTACTTAGAATTGAGTGATAGTTTTTTTTTTCTTTTTTTTTAGAAATGTTTTAAAATTATTTATTTATTTAATTATTTTATTAAAACTCATTGCCTGCCAGACATCAGCCAACGTTACCTGTCTACCTGTCTCAAATGACGGCTATAGAAGTCAATGGCAGGCAGTGAGTTAATTAATGATTATTTATTTAAATTTGTACACATATCAGACCACATAGCACAATAAACTAAACAAGACAAATAAAAGAACTAGGCAGGTATTTCCAAGCAGGCTCATGGCTTGGGTCCCATCCATACAGAAAGGCAACAGGAGGGAGACAGGTGAGGGTCCTAAGAATTAAATTACTTTGATATCACATATAATAATAGTATTAATGGTAATAATAATAGTAATGAAAGAAAAAAAAGCAAGTAATAATAATACATTTAATAATAAATTTATAATTAAATTAAATAAAATAAATAAAATTAATTACATTAATATTAAATTTAATAAATAAATTTAATGATAAAAAACTACATAGATCTTGAAGAAACTCGAGATATTTTCCCCATTCATTCAAAACTCCTTCATTTTAACACTTCTCCAACCTTCAACTCACACTGAATGAAACTCAAGGCCACAAAACTGACCTCAATGATATAGTCATTGCCATCTTTTCCGTGGACGGCCTTCACTGCGCAGACGTCAAGGCCACCAAACATCTCAGCGCAAGAGTCCACCCACAGCCGATACCTGGAACACAGCCACAGCAATCTTCAAGACTCAATAAACATTACAGGAAATACAAAGCAGAGGTTGGGGTTTTTTTGTCTTTTGAAAAATCGAGATAAAATGATCTTTTAAATAAATAAATAAATAAATAAAATAAAATAAAAAAAGGTTGGGGTTCAGTAGAAGTGAAACTGTGGTTTGGAATTTGCAGGACACTCGTACAGTTTGGGACATTTTGGTCTTCAAATGGTGAAAAAGGAACAGCTCAGGATTCCTTCTGTATTCATGACTCAACTCACCTGTCAGTCATCGCAATCTGTTCCAACATGGCGGAGCCTGTGTTTGCCTTCCAGTTCCCAGAGATGGATGTTCTCCTGACAGTCAAAGGAACACATCAGGAAATGGTACATACTCCATCAGGAGATAGTCAGTCTCAAACCTCCCAGCAGACGTTATCATCAGTCTGTCAGTGACCGTGACCTCCATCCACACCTACTTTCTGTTTCTGTCAGAAACGTATCAAATATATGATATCCTTTCATGGTGAGAGCAGGGAACATGTGAGAGAAGGCTAAGGCTACTTTGTTTCTCCGCTTTTGTTAATTTACTGTTTAGATAGACAGGCTTAAAAGTGGTTGTAGTGCTGCACACTCTGCTGAATTTACATCACAAGTTCTCTTGAATCCTAATTGGTGTGAGGTTTTAAAGGAAGATAACCAGTTGGTAGGACTGGACTAGAATTCAGAAAAAAAGACCTATATCTACTCCCCATCTACATTTACAACCTCAACTGCGCTTCAGGATATTTACTATACAATTACCGCCGCTGATCAGTTACACCAGTGGCACCGTATGACTCCTTTATGGACAGGTTGGTGTTACTAAAATGCTGCTTCATAGATATTTATGACCAGGTTTCCGTCACCTCATGGAATGCAATAATCACTGACGATGACTTTTATTTATGCCAGCGGACTGCAAAATGTTATGGCTTGGATATAGTAAAATAATAAACCACTAGGCGGTTGGTGAAAATATATTTTTACTGTACCTGTAATTCAATAACAAAATGCCCTAACACATACAATGTAAATGCCCTTTCAATATGATGTATTTTGCCAATAAAAAGGGTATTTATTTGATATATCGTTATATTTATCTCACACATGCAATTTCATTCTAAATATTTTTTTTCTTTTTATATGGAAGGTGATATCTAGGTACATATTAGATATTAAATATTATGTAGGTTAATATTTTCCATTTTTTATTTTGTTTACCAGCTTTTATATTGATGGCTTAGTTCTGTAAAAAATGATCCATAAAGTACCATATTGACAAAAATTACAGTTTATAATCTATTTTTAGAAACTGTAATGATAACACTCATCTATTACCAACAACCCTCACTGACATTCACTGTGTCTCTAAACACCTTACATGTAGGCTTTGTAGTTGTTTCCGATCTTCTGGATGCGGATGTCGTACTTGGACTGCACGTATGGCTCGGTGGTGGCGTAGGTACCCGCCAGGGCCACCACGCTGGTAATGTCCTGGAAGTCCTGCTGGTTCTCCACTTTGATCTACGACAAGAGACGTCATTGGTTAGTGAGCGGCTAATTACAAAGCATGCCGTCAGAGCTGGCAGTGGCTGCTTAAAATCCCACAGGAATTTCACACTTGTACACAGTGTGGATAATGAACGCTGTTCGGATGTAAACATGTCCAGGGGTAACTTTGAACTGCGTCACCTCACTCCACAGATTAGACTGCAGACTGTGGACGCAGACAGACGGGAAACTGTCTCAATTAAAAACATGGATGTCACATAAAACTTTGAGGTACTGTACTCTGACTCTTACATAATTAGGTAACGGAGCTTAGACGTTATGAAAGAAATCTGGACAACCCTTAATTTCATTTATCTGCACTCCATCTGTGTTATGAAATTTAAAGCATTAATTTACTGTTATCTTAACGGATCCACAGATTTATGAGGTGTATTCCATCAGGTCATGGGAAATGGAGCATGGAAGACAAAGTCATTAATCAGTGGCTGTAAAATATGGCAGACTATCAGCGCTCAGATCTCCAAGATGCAGCCTGATTCAAGCCAGAGCTTTCACTCACTCATCACCGTGCCTCTCACTGGCACATGTACTATCACAGTTCTTCACAAAAGGACTGGTGGGAACGGTGAAGCGCCAACACACAAAGACAAACCAGAGAAAGTAGGAAGGAGTCACGGAGTTTGGAGAACGCAAAGAAATGAGATCGTAAAAGAGAATCACATTATAAACATGGTGTGACAGAAAAAACATGAATGCAAATGGCATCCTCTGAGATCTGAGGGGACTGTTAAACAATGCACTTAGATTTAGAGCAGTTTTACATGGAAACACGTCTTAAAAACTGCCGAAAATGAAATACAAATTGTCTGGGTGGAACAAAGAAAATCCCAAAGAGCTTTTAAACTCGACCCAGCCCTCTCAAAAGAACGAGCCACAAGTCAATTTGACAATTGGAAAACAGAAATAGAAAAAAACAGAAAAAATGAACAAGAGTAGGAATGGTACCCATCTAATTAAAATAGGTTGAACTGTGTAAAAGATGGGTGGGCAGCTTTGATGTTCAATGTGGTCTCATCCCATAAACAGCGCTGTCACTTTGTTACTTTGATGAGTAATAACATGAATCCCACACATAAAGTAAACAGCGGCGAATGAAACAAATGACCTAAGTGGGCAGACTAGCAAAGACATGTAATCTTTCTAATTGAGACAGTACAGACAGCATGAGCACAATTATTGAGGTTCACGGTTCACCAGGCCCATGGAGAACTTGTTTTTTGAGGAAGACTGGCTCAAAATTTCACGTTTCATCATTTCGGTCCCAATGGAGTCGATGGTTTACTAATGCACTGATAATCATCATTATCTCATGGATTTAGTGCAGCGTCAGCACATTTTGCTTTGTTGAACAGAAATAAAGGCTTGTGCATGGGTGTATACAGTGAAGCTAAACCTTAGCCCTGGCAGGTTTAGGTGGACCTTAGCTGGACCTCATCTCCTGTTTTGTTTTTTTTATTGACAGGTTTGACACACTCCACTGTCCTTATGGAATAGAAATACAAGTTATGTTTGCTGTTTGCCTATTTCTCGCCTTATAAAAAAGCAGGTGTTGAGGGGGGAAAAAAGTCGCATTGGTGGAGAATGTGCAGTTTAAAAGACCTGGGCTTTGCAAAGTTGCAGTTTTCTGGTTGTTGATCACATAGTGAAGGGGAGGTGATAACACACAAACAGTAGAAGGAATGACATCGTCAGTCCTACTACAACACCACAGAAATATTTACCCTTATTCCAGCAGATTACTTCCAATCAGTCAGAGCAGGTCGCTGGCAACAAAAATCGAAGTGTCAAGATGAACCGAATGAAGGCCTAGTGACTCACAGTTCACATCACGGCTCCAGAGGTAGAACCTGATAGCCAGTAGCAGGTCCAGCCCTGACCCAAGCCAGCATTACGCAGAAAGAACATCAATGCACCCAGAGAATTACGCAATTCCTCTGAGTAACTAAACAAAGTGTAATGGTGTTAACAGAGAGGAAAAAGGTAAGAAGAAGAAGTTGAAACACTGGCACCCAGATGAAGAAGTGGAAAAGCTCACGACGCTGGTCAGTGTCCAGATGAAATGACACAGAGGAAAAGTGAAGTAATGAGCTGAACTCCACTACTTAAATGTCAACCTTAACACTGACATTTCTGTAATGCATATACTATTAAAATATACGTAGGAAAAACTCAAAAGTGAAATGATCAATGTCACGTGAGCCTCTCATTGATCTTGTAGTGTTGTTGGGCGTTTCTTTGAACTCTTATTGAATGAATGTACTCTCATGATAACACTGTCACTGGATAAGTCAAATATTGCATTATGTATTAGTTGTGGGTTGAATGCTAATTAAAGAGAATGTATCGCTTGACTTATGAAAGTAGTTACTGATAAAGATGTAAAAGTACTAAAGGTGTAGGACTGTATAAGTTTCTATTTCCTACTCCTTTGCATGCAAATTCAGACCTGCTGGTACTCAAAGACGGATTCTGTTCATTTAAAACTTATTATTATTTTTGTTTTGTTTTTTTTGTTTCTTTGAATGTTCAAAAGAAAGAAAGACAGACAGACTGATAGACCTGAGCTGGTCACACTGTGCTGCTAATGTCAACCCCTATATCAGCAGACCGCCAAGTAATAACAGAGCCTCTGCAGCTGGTTGCATCTAATTGTGACCTGATGGGTGTCTGAATGATAAAACATTTGCCCGGGGACAAACATGAGTAACTCTGGTCCATAAACAGACAGAGATTTCCAGTAAAACGGCCCCATACATAACATTGTTGTTGTTTTCAGGCAGTTATTGGGATGTACAGGTTAAGGACACGTATTGGAGTGATTTAGAGTTGACAATGTGCATATGTGGTGCAAAAAGTAATGCATTTACAGGAAAATGCATATACGTGCATGATAAAATCCAATGTGTCATGACAAATAACGCAGAAAAATGTGTAAATAAGAAATAATGCTGATCAATTAAGAAAAGACAATGACAGCACCAGTTTTAGTTCAGTTAAAAGTGATAAAAAAAAAATCTGAAAGGCTGGTGTCAGAAAGTGGACAGAGGAAAACGAAGGTGTTAAAACATCGACATTTACAGCAGTAGCGAACCTATCAGTGTGCAGATACATATACAGTGCTTTCATCTGCTTCCATTCATGATTAAGACACGTGTTTACTTTACAGTCATGATTTATTCATCAAAGATTTTCCTCCATCAGTAAGTGCTAAACTTTTTTTCTGATATTTGACAAGGCTTTTGATATCCCAGCATTTCCACTCAGGTTTTCCAAATATGTATAAAAAATGGTGAATGGAAAAATATGTTCTGTCCAGGGATGCAGTGTGAATGTTTCAGAAGCAAAGCACAGATGCCTGATGTGAAAGATAACACCAACATTTTGGACACGTAGGACTTTCTTATTTATCTTAGGAAAGAATGAAAGCTATTTCTTTTTTTATATTATTTAATTTTTCTTTGTATTTTTAACAAGACAAGATGACAGTTACACTCATACACTACAAGACGACATTCCCAACCCGCAAAGGCAGGATCAGAGACAACAGACAAAAAACAAACAAGCAAACAAAAAACACACACACACAAAAAATAAAAGCAAAACAACAACACGAGACACGTACACTGACAAAAAGAGAAAAAAACTATGAGTAAAGCAATTTCCCCAAAAAAAAAAACCGTGAAAAAAGTATCATGATTAGGTTATAAAGTAATAAAAGCACAGGTCCAAAATCAATGTGGTGTTGGTATAATGTTGAAATGAAAACATGCTTGAGGATACAGGATGTGTCCTTTAACTTCATTTAGTTTTAATAAGACAGACATAACTTCCTATTTTCTCTGTCCAAGCTGCTGACATTTTACAGGTTTGAGTCAAAAGCAAACAAAACAGCAATGGCCTAATTCTTACATGTCCCTGTCCATTCTCAGAGCTCTGTGAAGTCTGAGGGGTTAAACGAGGTCCCGTTCTACAAAGGCCTGCTGAGTTCCCCTCATGAGACTTATGGGAAATTCTATAGCATGTCTGGCTCCTTAACAGGAAACCAAACCCATCCACACTGAGGAGGGCATATAGGAAGAGTTCAAGCAGCAGCTGGAAAAAAACCCCCAAAAAACAAAAGGATGGATATGACGGAGTCTCTTTCTTCCTAGCAGTGGATGAAGGAAAGTGAAGAGTGTTAGTATTTTTAGAAACGCATCTATTTGCCTGATCATTATGTGACTTGCGGAGATGACAAACATCTGCCTCATGTTAGTTTGATGCAGCTTTTTGAATCTCCTGTCCAAGAAAAACAAAACCGTGTGAAAACTCTTCATTCTTTTCATACGGTGTGAACATTACGGCCTTGCACACAGGTTTATGAAAGGGATTGCGACTTGTTTACCTGTGTTTACAACCCGGATTTGTCTATATCAAGATGAAACACATGTACCGATGTTATCAGAGGTGTGTGCTGGCTCTTGAACAAATCAGATATCTACTCAGTAACGGTACAGTCTGGTTTAAGCAAGGATTGACCCGCAGTGAATGATTCTCAACCTCACCTGTACAAACCAAAGGATACGGGGGCTTAGGTTTTTCATTTCCGTCTGCCTTTTTCAACCTCAGACTAATCAAAGCTAATGTCACATCTCACGTTGGATTTGCATTGACGTAATACACACAGATACAAGGGCCATCTGTAATCTGAGCTCCAAGAGGGAACGCAAATAAACACAGGAACCTGTTTGCGAAGCTCTTTCTATGTGTAATATGCTTGGCTTTTGATTTGCAGCTAGAGTTCCAGGTGTTTTCTTATATTTGTTTGCAAACTATGAACATGGAGCCAGGACACATAGCATCCAGATAACCATACACCTCAGTGAAATCCACCCACCAATTACAGCCTCCGCCTACTTCCAGCCTTTCTTATAAGATTAAGTGTCACACAAGTATCTGAGAATGAAACTTCAGACTCTGAGGAGTTTCAAATACAAATGTTTGTGTTTCCAGGAACTCACCTTTCCCATGCCAGCGTGGGCGTGACCCATCTTGACCACCACGGGGTAGGCGGGGCTTTGCGTCTGTGGACGAAAGAAACATCAAAATATTAGCTAATAGGATAATTACCACAGGATGGAGTCTTGACATTTTAAAATCCTCCTACTGGACCTGAAGAAAAGGAAGCAAAATTCAACAGGCGTCAACAAGGAGGTCAAAGGTCAAATATGTAGCCATTTGACCTCCTCTGTTGAAATATGACAATATAATAGAAGTAAATCAATCTATTGTGCTGTTTTTTTGCTTTCTTTCTAAGACCGTCTTGATTGTTGATTTGTACATTTGTACTATTATTAATGTTTTACTTGTATGTTAAGTTTCATTGCATGTTCATCAGAGATAATGGGTCATTCGTTGAATTTATCATCCAACAGCATTATAAAGGGCGGGCACAACTGGTGTCATCACTCTGGAAATGGACGTCACACTAAGTAGGGACATTCAGAACGTTTTGCTCCAACTAGACGACAGACATGTGGTAAACACCGTATTAAGAGACACCCAAAAGGGGAAAACCGTTTCCGTTGCAACTGATGGATGTATATATGAAGTGTCCAGAGCTGTGGCCTTGTAAAGACAATGCACTGGCTCTCACGCCGTCCTGCTAGACTGCCCAGTTTAGGCGCTGTGAGGTGGAGTCGGAAGAATGCTGGGTTTATTACACAAAACATGGAAGTTCTGGGAAAGTGGATGGAAGACCACAGCTCACTGGGATGGTTTTGGACAAACCCCGACACACCACAACCATGCTATTTCTCATAGTGTGTAGAACAGAGGTGGATGAAACATCAACAGATTGCTTCAAACCTCCCTGCGGTTTCAACGCCCCTGATAAATCTACTGATACGATTGCATATGGGGTTTGTAATCTAAAGAGGGACTTTTCCAGTTGCGAAAGTACTTTCCCCACTGCTGTGAAATAAAGCCATTTAGGAATGCAATGCAATGCAATTTCATATGAACAGCTTTCATGACGTGTATGGAGCCATTATGAACAATTAAGAATCCAACTAATTACACAGGCACAAATAAACATTAATGGCACCTTTCTCTTCGAAAATGTTCCAAAGTCATGCTGCTTTTGAGGACATTGACGTTGCCTCATACATAATAGACATGATGTGAAATCGGTTAATAACAGGGGATGTGATAATGTGAGGAGATGTAAACTCAGACCTGTGAGGAGGAAGTCAACGCCCACACATCTGCTATCACTTTATCCAAACAGACTTCCTCGACAGTCGATAGAAGTGCACATCCTGAAGTTACTCTCAGCTTGTTTTGTGCAGAGTAGTGGGAGGAAATGCATCTGCTGAAGGGTGTGAGTGCCGCCTCTCTTGACAGGTTCTGACAGTGCAGGCCTGGCAGACTTGCTGTCAAGATAAAGCCGATTCTAATTGTCTCCATTATCACATTACAAGGATACAGAGAAACCGTGTTTGCACGTCTATAGCGGCAAATAGTTAGTCGAGTTGGGATCAAATTCCCATTAATCTGATTCATTTTTTTATGTGATGACTATAAAGGCTCTACAGGATAACTATAACAGAGCGATACCCTAAGTATCTTCTCACCAAAGTCTGACCAATAAAAGCACGAGAAATTAACAAAAATTTAAGACTTTTACTAAAAAGTGTACCTGTTTGAGTGTGTGTGTTCTGTTTTTTGTTGTTTTTTGTCCGTTGTCTTTGACCCTACCATTGTGGGTTGGGAATATAGTGTATGAGTCAAACTGTAATGTTGTCTCATGAAAAATATAAAATAATATAAAAAATGATTTTACCTCATATTCTCATAAACAGGACAGTCACATAACAAAAAATACAAACATTCAGTTTCACTCAAACGGGGCATGTGCTCCTATGCGGAGTTGAAGAGCATTGGGTATTGCTCTTCATCAGGAATGTGCACACGAAAATAATATAGCTGTATTTTGGTAAAATTTCACACAGGACTGTACATTACAGTTATTTTGTTTCAATACCAGTATTCATACATATGACGCAAGCAAAAAAATTCTACATAATCTGTGTGTTATGTTTACACAATGCTGATTTATATCAAAAACAAGAGGCGTTCCAAATCCTCTAGAGCGGTTCGATGTACGTGCACATGATGAATGAATGACGATGTCCTGGGATTTCTCACATATCTGTGAGGAGTCATAGAAGCACAGTGCATTTGTCCGCTGGGCAGTGTTCGGGGTGGATGGGGTTACAGCCACCCACTCTGTCTGGACATGTTCCTCCTAGTCATTCCCATCACTGTGTCAATGACGGCAGACAGTGCACATGCTGGGGAAAGACCACATCCTGTGCAGCAGACAGGGACATGCCTTCGCTATCAATGCCTTATATTGATTCACTGACCACGCAATGGTGTTACGACAGCACCGGGTAAGGAGGACAGAAACGGAGGAGTACCTCAGTTTGAGATCATTTACTGTAGCTTCACCACACGTAAGCCATAAAGCATTTCACAGACCATATGAGCCGCAGCGTCTACAGGTTACTGTTAGCTGTTATAGATTCCAGAGTCTGGGTCTAAGATACTGAGGAAACTCAGTAAAGTTCACCTACACGTTGTCATGTACGATGTCTCAGTTGTACTATGAATGAAGGCCTTCATTAAAGGTTTAGTATGTAGTATTTTCACACTATCACCTGTTTGTGAGGTGAGTGTTTGAGTTCTTCCTGAGCTGGGGCATGTTCAGTTATTAACTTTGCGCCGTTTACTTTTTTTAAAATATCATTTTTTATTTTTCCTAAGACAATATTAGACATATTCATACACTACAAGATGGCATTCCCAACCCACAATAGTAGGATCAGAGACAGCAGACAAAAACAGACACACACACACACAACACAAAAACACAGCAACAGGTACAATGACATAGGCAAAAAAAAACAGAAATAAGTGAACTGCAGGAACATCTACTTCGTTTCTAAACTACCTCCAGTCTCAGTTGCCTCTGTCTGTTTTAACAGCCTGTACAGTGAATTCATGTGCTCAATTCCGACGTTCTTCACTGGTTCTCTCCTCTACAGTACCATCAGTACCTGACATCCAGCTCCCAGCTCAACACAGTCTCCAAAACAAACATCAGAAAAGCACTAAAGCACGAGAAAACCCAACACACTGAGCCTTAAATACACTTGTACTTTGCAGTGAATATGACCTACTTGTTCTCTCACTACTAAACCTGAAATGGATTCCTTTACGGGTGGGAACTGTGGGACTTTCCTTCAAATACTGTATAAGAGGCTTTTTTACGGGAAGAAGCTTTATTATTTTATGAGATTGTTCAACAAAACAAGTCTCTGTCCTTTTAAAAACTTTGGTGCCCGCTAACATGAAATCAGCGCTCAGATGTGGTACTTTTGGTCTGAAATGTCAGATTTCTGTTTCATCCACTAGCATGAGCGCCTGGGCTTTTGTTCCCGGCAGAAATCTGTAAAAGGCATTGAGTGTGGTAAAGATGTAAAGAAGTCGCATGCTGAAAAATCTAATTATATGGTGGGTGATTTCACCAGTCTAGGTTTCATTTTCTAACACAGGCTCCCTTAATTTACAATAAACGGACCAGACTTCCAGACCTGGCACTCAGTGGAAATACTTCAGGGAAGCCCATCACACCCACGTAGCCCCTCCCTCTCTGACTCACTTTGTTTGTGAGCCCAGGTCAGGGTCTGAAATGAATCATGCATCCCTTACTCCAAAACCTACAACATTGTTACCTAAAAACATCTATCTGGACTGGAACTTTCATTAGAAGACCGTGAGACATCAGACATGAAACAAATCACAAAAAAACCCAACAAAACAACAACAAATCACACCAACCACGACTACATAGACATGAAAAGTAATATAAAGTGTAGTATTCAGATTAAATTATATCATGGATGGCATAGACATGCATCTTAACTGGTCAGTGTCAATCACTCATAGGTGTATGGGAATGAATTGTTGTGAATAAATATGTGTCACCATCAGGAAAAACTGGAGACACCTTCATTGGACAGATTTCCTTTTACAGGCAATCAGTAAATGTTATCATTGGAACTTTGATTCACACAGCAAAAAGCAAGGTGTAAAACTTGAACATTAAAGAAATACACCAGTGAGTCTTCGTCAGTAAACTGTGCAGAGGGAATAAAATCCAACTATCAGGCCACACGTATTCACTGAGAAAACACATGGTGCATGCATCTACATTTATGATCTCTTAATTTTTATTATGGCCACTCGAAGCTGCCACATCAAGGAGAAGACATGAGGCGTGATGGCTTCGGCAGACAACAGAGAGAAGAGGACCCCGACCCACAATCCTTTTCAAGACTCAGACCGCACCGAGACCAAAGAGAGCCTGCCCACATCAAACCCCAGCATGGATTAAATAAGCCTCAAGGGGCCCTTCATGTTTATTCTGCAAGTCCCCCGCAAATTACTGCCTGAATTCATACACCTGACAGGACCGGCTCTGGGTCTCTTTAAAAGTTCATGTCAACATTGCAGGAGTTTCAGTGTAAGGTGGGAGTGTAACTTTAGACACAGCCGTGCACCGTCGGTAGGTGGGCTTTCAAATCAAAACAGAGAAGTAGAAAACCTGCTCTATACCATTATGATGGGAACAAGGCTTTTCAAAAAACCAGCTAAGTGCAATTATCAACATTTTCTAAGATTAAATGGAGAGTGTTGTTAAAAAAAATGACTCAAAGTTGGAAAAGAAGAAAACGACTTTTCCTCACTGCAAAACTTTTCCACTTCTCTTTAAAGACTTTAAATAATACTTAACATTGATGATCGAATCTGATAGAGTTTTTTTTCCTGGTGTTTAAATGATGGATGATGGCATGAAAAGAAAATTGCCAAAATTTCTCCGCTGCTAATTTCACTGAAAATTGTCTGAGCATCCGAAAGACAGAGATGATTTAGACGGACTAAATATCTGGTGAAATCAGCAGTTTACAAGCATTCAGCCAATTCAGATTAGTTTGATGTATTAAAGAATTTAATGCTTAGACACCCACTGTTTATTAATCTATGTAAATTGTCATAACAAGCATAACAAGACACACACAGTCTCAGATACAGTACTTTGTTTGTGTTTTATATTGGTGCTCAGCTGGTTTCCATGGAGGTCTATCGTCGCTAAAGCTTAGAATAGAATGATTACTCACTGCTTCAAATAAAAAAAGAACAACAGATGAGTTTTGAATGAAGACATAAGGAGACAGTAAAACCTTCAAAGTTAATTTTACAGATAGTCCCTCGAGCCAGTGACATATGCATGACACATACAGTAGTTCCTGGATACGCCTTCATAATACACATTTACAATGTGTCACGGTTAACCCCCTGTGCTAGTAGCCTCCCACATTACGCAGATGCCCATTATGTGTGAGACCACCGTATACAGTAAAACCTTAATCTAATGACGGTTATTATTGTTGTGGAATTTGAGCTCATCTGGCTTCCATTAGCGTCCATCCTGGTGTATTTCCATGAGGGAGACAGCTGTCTGGAAAACACAAGATATTCCGGAGGAAAAACAAGTTTCCAGGCCACGTGCTTTTTAACAGTGAGGTGATGGAGAGGCTTGGTTGGGTCTTCTGGTAGTGATGCCAGGTGATTTTATAGTGGCCACAATATACTGTATTATGTATTTTCTTGGAAAAAAAAGAAAAAAATACAGGTGACAATCTGTATAAAAGCCCCATTTTGATTTCTTCCATACAGTAGTGCCTGTGCCACCTGTAGATGTCTGCACAACCATTTGTTGTGCCACTTCTCTCCCCTGTTTACTCTCCATCCAAGGGATGGACATATGTGACGCGGTGCTGATGGGAAAAGACATTAAATTTGGTTTGTAACCTGCTCTCCCAGACTGGCAGTTTATCTGAAGTTACTGTCTTTATCATCAACAACTTATCCACTGAAACACACAAAGACAGATCACCAACCACCTGGTCAAGACCATACCCATATTCCTGACCTGACTAAGCAATGATAAGACATCCAGGTGAATAATATACACAAAACATCAGGCTGTGAAACCAAATCCAGAAAAATCATTCTTCCCATAGTAGAATGTGGTCCCATTGACAATTAAATACCACTGGTTTCTGTTATGCAGGAAAATGCAACAGCAGCAACGTTCAATTTTTTTTATCCCAGAGCTTTTCATTCAACTCAAATACTGGCTTAGCCCAACATTAGCAGTGCACTGTTAGATATACTTCACACTTTGAGTACAGTTTGGCTTCAGTGATGAACAAGGTTGATTCCAACACTCATAACACCACTAGGTGACTACATCTAATGCATTTGATGTGACATACTCAGAGTCCAAGAATGAGAATTATGAGTTTATCCTTCGGTTAAACTTTTTTTGATTTGATTGAATTGGTTATACTGTCTGAAGATCATTCTCACTTACACGTCATTGTATGTCTGTGTGATCCTACAGGTGGTTATTATCACAGCTGGTTAACCAATAAGATGTAATAACATAATGCAGCCACGGTCTCAGTCCTGTCCGTTCATTTTAAATAAACACAGATCTTTGAAAGAAAATGTTAAGTACATGTCCAGACGGCGCAAAGATATTTCAGTCCAATTCCTCTGTGGTTCTACTGCAATAGGGACCTGGACAAGGCTTATTAGCTCCAATCAATTCACAAACCTACATTCCTTCTTCAGAAGAAAGGCCTGCAGCAGCAGGACAGACAGCACTGGGGTGAGCCAGTCCTGCAAAAACAATCAACACTGTGCCACATTCCTCCAAGTCTAAAAGGAAAACTGATGTTTTATTCGCATTTTCCAGAGGCTCCAGCAGTATTAGGTCTCGGAAAAGGCTGAGCAGAAATGAGGTGGCTGTATGGACCTTCAGGTTCCCCATCCTGTGATCCATGGACTGAATGGAATCATTCACTAGGTCCTCAGCTTACTCAGACGGGTGAAAACATGCATCTGTGAGCAACGTGACACCTTAAGGTGAAATATATTTTTAATAACAGAGAGCTCCAGGTAGGGAATGTCTAATTTGGTCCATTTTTTTTTTTTACAAATATACTCAAATATAGAGTTCAAGGTGACGTATTCAAGGGGGTTGTTTCTCTGAGGTGCAATCACTTATTCTGTATCCATGTGAATTCATTGACATGTACATCATCTACACACTCACCCTGCAAAGTCTCACCGCAATACCCTCTGTCCACTAAATCATTCACATAGATGTACTGCCTAGGGCTTGTAAAATATACTGTACATCAACCAACCAATGAAGTTGCTGTTTTCAGTACCTGGAACTGAAAATACTGACATGTATGATTCCACCGAATGATCTACAGTCAACATGTTCAAAGCTATGATGTTCAATAATGGAACAAAAAAATGACTTATGAGCCTCGGGATATAATTCATCATCACGTTATCCAATAAATAATGTGATTTTGGAGGTCACATACTGTAAGTGTTAACCTTTGAGTTTTGTCAACAAAAATCTAATGAGCTCATACTTGCAGTCCACATGATCATACGTACCACATCTGAAGAAATCCCATCAGGTTGTTGCTGAGATATCATGACCACAAGACTAAAATAAAAGCATCTGCTACATGCATAAATAACTAAGTAAAATAAATAAAAAGAAGCATGTACATACCCCTGAAAACATAAGCAATTGAAGAAGCTGGATGGTTTAACCCATGGGTGTCAAACATGCGGCCCGGGGGCCAAATGCAGCCCGTCAAAGCTTCCAGTCTGGCCCGTGGGATGAATTTGCGAAATGCAAAAATTAGACCTACGACATTTACAAAAAATGACAGTCCAGGTTCCATGTACAGACTGGGGAATATATGATCATAATAACATATAAATACAATTTCAAAATTTTCTCTGTGGAAATGTGAATATTTTCATTTAATTTTCCTTTATTTACACTAAAACAACATGAGATTTCACCAAAAACATAAATAACCTGAATAAATACAAACAACCAGAACGGTCTGTAGAGAAGTCAGTGTAATTTTAACAATATTCCACCTATTTTGCTAAATGTTTTGTGTATTTGTAGATCCACTGTGATCTGTAAATTGTAATGTACAAGTATACGTATATGTATAAATGATAAACTGAGGTATAATATTGTTAAAAGTGCACTTATTTTTTTCATTTTCATTTCAAGTTTATCAATATTTTACCTGTTGCTAAATGTTTTGTGCATTTGTTGATCCACTGTGATCTGTAAGTTATAATGTACATGTATAAATGAATAAACTCAGGTATAATATTGTTAAAAGTGCACTTATATTTTTCATAGTTTTGAGGTTGTTAATGTTAATCATTGTTTTAAAGGACAGTTTGTAGGTGTAAACTCTTTCGTAATTTTAAGGACAGTTTGGAGTTGACATTATTGATATGGAATTCCATTATTATTGGACTGGTTCGGCCCACCTTGGACCAAATGTGGCTAAATTTGGCCCTTGAACTAAAATGAGTTTGACACCCATGGTTTAACACCCCTGATTTAAGACCCAAGAATCCAAACAACCAAAACATCTCCTGATATCATCTGTTGAGCCATTAATCCTATCAGTACATATAAATAACTAGTGTAAAACACAGTTTGTCATCTTTTCATGATCATCAGCTATTATCCGTCACATTATCCAGTAGATATTACGGAACCACTGTCACCTTCTCCAACAGTGAATTACCAGTAACATCCACGGATATGTATCAATGATAATGGATGGAGACATCCAGTTTATCAGTTAATGAGAGATTTGACTGAAAAAGTCACTTTTTGTTCATTTTCTTCATTTTTAAATACAATATCTTTTGACTTTACTCTGAGGTTTCATGAACATCTACATGATCTGCGAGTTAAACATAGGAAAAAATATGTTTTTCATTGGAGCAAATGCAATATTCATAGGATAATAGTATAATAAATGGTAATAAATCACTCAGGAAAGGTTAAAGAGAGAGGAAAATTCATTAGGCAACTCCCCCAAAAGTCACACTGGGTCTTTAAGGGTTAAACATGCAGCTTCACTGCGACATTAAGGATATAATGTAGGTTTTAAAGGAAATTATTGTGTTTCTTTCACTTTAACTGTTGCACTGAACATCAGTCAGTGTTTTCCTATCACACTGTTCATAAAATGACTTATTATACACATAACCTCAGGATCTTCTGAATTATTTTCAGAGTAAATATTCAGCCAGTCATACTGTAAAACTAAATAATTAAATGTCCTTTTTTAACATTACCTGTGACTACAGTATTTTCTTAAGGCTTATATCATCTAAGCACTAATACCATAGCGTGAAGTGATATGTGAAATAATGCAAAGTGTGTGAACTAAAAAAAAATTGATGCTAATAACACCAGAATCCGCAACAGGTGCAAACCCAAAAAGTTGACTCTTTTCTAAAATCAAAGGCACAACAACAAATATAGACTTCTACAAAAGTTACATCACAAAAACACATTTTGGAATACGTTAAGACATGCTTCCTGCTTCTTGTCTGTGATAAGCTGTGGTAAATGAGTGGACATATGAAGCGAGAAGAGTCAGCAAGTTTCTGACAGCAGAGGAAGGAAAGGCGGGCTTCTGTGGAGTACATACCAGGGCTCAGCCCAAATGTCAGCACTGCCACTGTTTTCAATTAAGACACAGTACATTGGGAGGAGAGAGGAGAAACATCAAGGAGGAAGATGTTTTGGAACAGCTGGATGTGGAAAACCTAGTCTGTATTTATCCCGGCTGTGCAAGCAACAGAGACGGGCGGAGCTCAGAGATACGACTTAATGTGAGGAAATAAGACCCGGGTATGTTTACAGCAGAAAAGATCAGACATGTATTACTGCATTAAAATTTTCCCTGGGATGGACAATAAGTGACAATGCTCAAATCAAATACTTTACAGCTTTAACACCCTTAAACATACTCCACTAGAGGGCATTAATATAATAATATAATAATACTTGGGTCAATATAAAACTAGTGACAAAAAAATACAGCTTTGTGTCAATGATTGTTGACTAGTTGATGCATAAACACAAATCAAGATGGTTTCAAGACGTCATTCATGAGCACTCTCATGTATGATCATTGTGTGGACTCTCAGCTGGTGCCACAGAAACAGACAACCTCCCTTGGACATGTGCCAGGTGGACACAGTGATAGGAGTTGTAACATGTGATCCATCTCTGACGTCTGGAATATCTCTTTAACGTTGATATAATGCTGTGAGGAGCTGCGGAGTGCCTTGCTCCTGCCGTCGTTGTGTATCCAGCTGACCTCATACCCATGACCTGTTCAAGCTGGTTTACACTCAAGCGTGCTGTGATGACTACTGATGTTTACTAAGTGTTTCCACCCAGGTTTCTATAGCCACTGGTCACTGTGTATAACACACAAACAATAACACGTTGACTTAATCCTGACTTTTAAAGCATTACCGAACGCTGTACGAGCTGGGAATGGGCAAATTTATTATCAACAAAAAAGCCATTTAGGAAGGATGCACTGTGGAAGATGACCTCGTAAAATTAAAGTATGAGAGACACTTAACAAAACGTACACAGAACCCTCACCAAAACTACGTCATTCAATTCTAAGCCAAAAGGCACATACAAATAAATTATTTACAAGCATCCCCCAGGATAAAACTATTACTAATTGGGTGAAAACATTGAACATTTTCAACAGCTTCTAAAATGGTTTCAACATTTGTCAATTTTGATGCAGCTCTAACCAAACTATTCCACTCTACTGCGGTCGATGAAAGTCCTTAGTGACAGTGTTAATACCACTGCTGAATATTAAACCCATAACAGCATTATTATACAGTATTGTCTGAACTAAAGGTGCATGAATAGACACAGTAGACTTCATAAATGAATTCCACTTCTTTAATATCTGTCCATCTTACTGATTTTACCCAACTCTGATTGGCTGAATGCACATCACCTTCTGGAAGTGTGTATGTGTGTGAACTGATGGGGGCTAGTTTGATAAGTTAAATGCTGAACAAGTAGTTATAACGTCACCCATAACAGTATGTGAGAACAGTGTAAAACTTTGCACATATGGAGCACTCTGCTGCACCATGAAAATTAAACAATATGAAAAAATATCCATATATTTTAGAGGTGGGGGACCAGGGGCATCATGTACAAACCATTTGTTGGTAAGGCACCAGGCTGGTGCATAGTGGTGGGAACCGGGTTGGAATCTCGGGATGAGCATCCAGTGGGCTGTGTCAGGAAGGGCACCCGACGTAAAAACTCTTGCCAAATCAAATATGCAAATTGGATTTGCTGTGGGGACCCCGGAAGGGAAAAAGCCGAAAGAAATCATCATCATGTTAAATACGCTATAATCCACGCAATTGTCACAATGCACCAAAACCACAATGTGTGTGTCAGCACATAAAGGCTTGACTTGCCGTGACAACGTGCAGACCACCAAACAAACTACGAAGCACTGAAACCTACACCAAAATATTTGTCAACAAAATGTTCTGTAGAAGATTTGAAAAAATTTCTGTACATGTCTAAGCGTGTATGGCTTTACACCCAAACAAAACCATATTTAACATAACTTCAACACATAAAATAGGCCTTAAAACTGATTGTCACGAGCTAAATCCAAAGTAAACTGAAAAGTTTCTTCTGTTTGTGTTACGCGAAGATGTTAACGCACCTCATAAAAAAAGAGTATAAACAAATGAATACATCTGAAACAAACTTGCCCAGTTTCAGCCTTATGCATCTTTCAGTATGAAACTGTACAGTCTATGAGTCTGTGAGGTCCCTGAAGAGAAATGGTGCACTGATATGAAAACATCAATGTACCAAACAGAATGGTTTATGCTTAACGCAGAGTAGGCATCATCCAATTTGGGGATAAACACATTATTTTAACTAAAATGTTGGATGTAAGTGACACGACTGTTGATCAGATAAAAGGAAATGATCCGTTAGCTAAAACCCTTTTACTGTAGACTGTCCAAACAGAACCATGAATTGATTAACAGCTAGAAAAATAGTTACATAATGCGACTGAGTTTCCACACTGTGCATAAATGTTTGTGTAGAGTCTCATGTCTGCTTAATGGGGGATTCCAGCCATAAAAACAAATGTGGTCTGACTTACCTCCTATTGTGGTTTGTTCAGCAAGTCATGGTCAGCTATGGTCAACAAAGCCCACACCCTTTGGTCTCAGCAAGACGACGGTCTGCCGTTACCACAGAAAGCCTGAGCCATCCAGTACAAGTCATCGTCAATAGTTAAAACAAATACTGTTGGAGTGCATGGGATCTCTGCACTAACACTGGTGCATTTTATCTTCTTCAAGTAAGAACTAAGCAAATGCAGACTAGGTAACATCCCATATTAGAGTTTGTTTCACTCACTTAAGAGCTGTTCCTAACCAGAGGGTCAACACTTCAACTTAACAGAAATAAAGGGGTAACTATGAAATATTATACAGATCATTTTTCTTTTTTAAAGGCCAGTCTACAGCAGCTACATTAATTCATACTCAGTCTCAGGAAGAGAATTAGTTGAACTGATTATAACTTGAATCCACCCAAAAATCATCATCCCTGTCATTTTTAAAGCGGGTCAAATGAATGGAATACCTTATTTAGAGGTGTCACAGATACAGCCGTTGGGCCAGATCAGCTCAACAAAAGGCTTCAATCTGATCTGGGAGGGGAATCTGCAACACTTTATGCTGCAGATATTAACAGTCAAGTGCTTTATTTCTAGGTTATCATGTTAGTATTTTATTGCCAACTTGAGACCAAACCAGGGTGGCCCGAGGACTAAAAGGAGTTTGATAACGCTGTCCTGATCTGAAACCAGTATTATGGCGATTTATAATGTAATCGGTTACCTATTAAGACACAAATAATAAACATTTTGTACTTGTATTTATGTTATTTAGAAAATTTGCATTTCTGTACACATTACATAAGGCATTCAATAATTCCTAATAATGTATTAGTTCACCGATAGTATTCCATACATTATCTTTCAGCTCAGTATGTGTATAATTGGTGTGTTTTATCATATAATACAGAGTGATTACAACGCTGGGCGACAGGTCTACTACTTTCACCGGGACATGATGTCCCTTCAACACAACACCAGTAGTCTGTGCTTTTATTTACAACGTACCGGTAAGTTTAAAAAAATGTCTTTTAAGTACAAAATATTAGTGTTGAGTATGAAAGCACTGATAGCAAAAACAACTAAAAAATACACCGATGTGCAAATTAATTCCGTTATGTTCTGAAAGTGATTTAATTAGGTTCAAAGGGTTACTGTAGAGTCACCGTTCACCCTTCAACTCTGGTTCTGCTGGTTTAAGGAGTTCTAATACAGAAAGACCCCTGTGACAAGATCAGGCTCCAGAGAATGGACATCCTTTTGGTTATTGGTAGGGCAGAGAATGTCTGTGGTCAACTATACTGTTCTTAAAATAGTGTCTCATCTTTAAGCAGAGGTTGGATGAGTCACTGCAAAAACACAAGTCGTTCTTTTTCCAGTTTCCTGTCAAACATCATGAGTTGATAACAGAGGCCTATGGTTTTGCAACAAAACTCTTAAAACGAAAGGAAAAAACCTACAGGGGTGTCCCAACACCAAGATGTCTTTTTCTAAATTTAACCCTGTGAGTCCCTCCACCCTCTGAGCGAGTGACGTGTGCATCCTGTGGACCCTGTCGGCTGCCTTGACCTCTGACCTGCTGATGACTCACTGACTCTCACTCTCTCCTTATTAACTTTTTCTGGTTACTTCTTCTACATGTATCTTCCGTCCACTGCTCATGTTTCTGGGAACACTGACTTTTAACAAGTTTATAAGAGGCGGAAATACAAATATGGTTGACTGTTTTCCAGATGAACTCTACTTGAGGCAAACTGAAATGAACATGTTGCATTAATTAGAGATGAGAAGAGTTGATATAGATGCAACATGGACAAACACACTTTTCAGTCGCCACACTTTCCCGAAGCAATTTAGTTAATCCAAGTGTAGTAGCGTGAAAAAGAAAACAGTGTAATTCACATTTTTACTGCTTGTATGCTCAGAAGATAATCACATCTGGTTTAACCTTAACCCTCATCACTTTTCTCCATTTCCACTATCACCTTCAACCTCAGCTTTTATAAGCATCTACCTGATCAGTACATTAAATACGGGAAAGTGCCCGAGTTAGAAAAATACAGAGAATAATATTAGAATTAATGCTGAAAAATACCTTAAGAAATGTTAAATAGAGACAAAAATGTATTTGTAAGCGACACAAAAGCAGCACTGGGTCTTTATATTTAAATCATTTGTATATAAGAGCAACCGTTCTATGACCTACAAAGTTCACTAAAATAGATTAGAATAATTTTATATATTTTATATATATAATAGAAAGAATCATTTTTCATCATATTTACAGTATCTCTCTGTGTGTGTCTTGTCTTATATGTGCTGCTGTAACCTGAAATTTTGCCATAGGGGACTAATAAAGGCATCTAATCTAATCTAATCTAATCTAATGTCATATATCATGTGCTAAGAGCCTCCGACTTGTTGAGTAATTCTTTTTTTGTTTTTTTCTCTTTGGCCAACTCCCTACTTGGTCTCTAAGTTAGTCAGCTGTGGGGAGGTGGGTGTACAAATAATGGTTCAAAGCTCTGGATGATTACAGTACGTCAACGAAAGCAGAGGTCGTATGAAAAATTCAGAGTTACTGAGCTGAACTGTGGAGTTTATACTAATTTGCCTTTGGTTTGTCACCACCAGCTGCTCCATACATATATATACAAATCCAACCCACTGTGCATATAGATATATGGAGTATAGTGATATATATTTTTGTGATATAAAATAAGGTTGGAAGGAGAACTTAAATGGGTAAACATGAGAAATGTCCAATTGTGTAATTCTGAAATTAAGAGAAGGACTCACATTGGATTCTTGGAAATAAAAATATCTTGCATTTCTTTTTATTTATAAGACAAAACTTAATGTCAATGTAATTTTGTAGTTCCTGACAAACGCCTTTAACCTTTTTTTTTGCTGTTGTGACCTAGTTTAGCAGCATCCATGCAAGAGAAAAGTGGTGTTAGACTAAACCTAACAATATATATATATATATATATATGTTTTTTACTGCGCTCAGCATCAGCCCTCTTTTAGGCATTCCCTCAGCCTTAAGGAATTCCTTAAAGCTACTTCCATGCTGTCATATGCCCATGTTTATGGTCAGGCCTGGTGTCTCATTGTCTCATGCTGTAACACAACATAGTCATTTTGTGGGGTTTCCTGACCGCGCACAAACCAAATATGTACAGTAGAGTACAGCGGGGGACCCTGTGTCTGAGCGGCCCACGCTGTGGTCATACTTGGCCCGCTGCACTGGGAACTGACTAATTCTCCATCATATTTTATTGCACGGGGAGTCCCGTTGTGTGCCGGATCACAGGTCAGGGCCATGTTTAGATTTCTTCCAATGATGTCTTAACTTCACATCAGTTGACAGACGTGTGTAAGTTGGAAACCAGTAAGCATCTGTTGAAATGTTTACTTAAGGGTCTTGACAATTGTACAGGAAAAATGAAAGCACCAACACACCCTGATACTCTGTATTGATTGTTTTACTGAACAGGTCACACTTGAAAATGAGATTCTAATCTCAGTGTCTTTTACCTGTATAAACAAAGGCTAAATAAAAAAAAAAGAAAAGAAAATGTGTTCCTCTGGGAATGGAATGAAAAACGCTATAAAGGCAACTGATGTTTGACCACACCAACGACAACTGTGCAATTCTATTAACCGTTTTGAAGTGGATAATCTCCGCTGGTTACAAGTTAAACAGGGCTCTGCAAAGAAGAGCAGAAGAAGAGCAAAAGAAGAGCAGAAGGAGAGTAGCATCCTGTTGCTGGATTTCATCAAAAGTGTCTGTGATATTTTTCATGAATGGCTGAGGAAGAATTCAGTGTCAACGACCTCTGTATGAAACACATATTATATTGGAATATGTGTTCAGGTATAGTACACAGCTGATCATTCAGCTTATTGATTACATAAATTATATGTTTACTGTGTCAGAATGTATTTTTACAAAGTGTTTCCATTTCCTCTATGTACATTTATCTGAAAATTGGCAACATTTCTGCATAATAAGGTATGTTTATGTAAATGCACCCACTACTGGAGCTCTAATGTGATGGTGAAGTGACCCGTGGAGATATAGATATTAGTGTTGGCTTTAGTTCCACCACTAAAGCAGCTATTGATTAGGGAAATACTGATGTTATTATACAATAGGAACTGTGGGTTTGTGGAAAAACACTAACTCGAGTGTGTGTGGGTGAACGTCACACACACTTCCTGTCATCCAGAGTTTTACCTAGAGAAGAGGTTGACATGTTTCTGCTTCGGTACTGGATACTGACACTTCTGCAAAAGTCCTAATGTAACATTGGAAAATTCACTCACTTCATGTGCTCTCAAATAGGAAGACCCCCCCATGGAAAATGCCTGATCACAGATGACTGGTTAACTCTTAAATCCTGTGTCTTTTCTCTCTATCAGCACAACCACCCAAGACGCTAGAGGAACGTTCATCCCTAAATCTAAGAAAAGACGACTGTCAACTACCAACCATCCAATTACTGTTTCCCTCGAGTGACTTTTTTTTGGCTCTACTCTTCGTCCTCGGAGCTCTTGGTCATCGTCCCTGTCCCAGATATGTTAAGTGACATGTGGGCTGTGCAACAGGGCTGAGTGAGTCAGGGCTGGACATCTCTCTTGGTGATCGTGGCTCCCGGCGGTGCCGTCTTTTTAACTTTGACTCTTCCTGTGTCTCTTGAGTGGTCTGTCAGTCGGATGAAAGGTATTTCCTCTGAGTCACTGCTCCGTTCTCTTTTGTCAACTCAGACCCATGCCGGCCTTAAAGACCTTCAAGTATACAATGCCGTCGTCTGCTCCCCCGGCTACCCGTCACTCTCAAAACAGGCCTTTTTTTCTATAATTGGACTTCAACTGAAACGCTCTTTGCTCTGCATTATACTTACAGTACGCTGGCCTACTTAGGCAGTATTACCTCCAGGGGGTCTTGACTTTTTTTTCCTTCTTCATGGATCAAGTCATAGTGACAAGCTGTGAGAGACACACATAACAAGAATATTCTGGAGAGGCTCTTCCGTTTTATGTCGCCCCATTTTTGACAGTAAAGTGGAACGTACTTTTGTAAGGAAGTGTCCCTTTTTTTTTGGAATAATAAGGATGTTATAATGTAAAGACTTTCTTTCTGAGCTGCAACTATAAGACGTCGATTTCAATTATGTGTTGTCTGCTATTGTAGAAACCATTCCATCCAGGACATGTGTAAGCCAAGAAAACACATGGATCCCACACAGCACTCCATTATCCACTGGTTCATCCTTAAAGGGAAATTCACAGGAAGATTTGCCTCCATGTAATCAACCGTGTTATATATTTACTTATTTCAAGAAACGGTTTGTGATAGTGGAGTGTTGTATTGTATTTTGACTTCATTTTGGATACGCTGTTCCTCAACCTGCCTCTTAAACACTATTTTCCGAATGACCCATTGACACAAACCAGAGACAAGGTTAACGTGATGATTTCTGTCCTGATTAGAGAGAGAAAAACCAGGACGAAGGTGGTGAAAGTAAAAGTTCATGAAGAAGTTAAGTGGTCTTTATCACACGTAAGCTTAAATTGGACTTTAAAAGCACCAAACAGTATGTAATGTAACCAGGTGGTTCCTATTCTGACAATAACACCCAACGTTTAAGATGTTTCTCCAGATTATGTCTCCTTACGGCTACAGCTGCCTTTGTTTCTCCAGAGATCAGACAGTGGAACGTACAACCACTAGCTACAAATTAAACCATGGTTTAATTTGTATCAACCTGGACATCTTCCTGGCATAAAGTGTTCTGAGTTGACGATGACAACCACAAACAAAATCACCGCATCTACATTTTTATTCTCATTATTTCAATATTCACACTCTATTTCTACAAATTTGACAGTAAAATAGCATTAGAGAAGTCCTCAGAAAGTATTTGATCTCCTCCAAAGCCAGTATTTCACTCATTTAAAGATCAAAAGGATTAAAGGGGTTCTATGTGGAGACAAAATTCCAAACTCTCAACAGCCTCTAACAAATCAACACTATCCACAGACTGCATCACTCACTAAATAAAGCATAAAGCTCATTGTTAACACACGTGGTATAACTAATACCATGTTATTTTGTCAGTCATGTGCTGTGCCAGCTGATAGTTTACATTATAGCTCTGTTAGCTTAGCGTTGTTTTTAGACAGTAAGCTGCCACAGTAAAACCACAAACCACTTACAATATATTTTCTGTACAGTTTGTGCTGGACTAAATTTCTGATTGTAATCATGTAAACAAGGTCAGATTGGTAACTTTTTGGTATTTTATAGCGTCATAGGCCACATAATCAAACCCATCCTTGGAGTGTAAATGCTGCAATTTTAACATCAAACCCCAGCCTTAGAATAGAATAGAAGAATAGAATAAGCCTTTATTGTCACGAGCACAGTACAAGTACAGCACAAGCGAAATTATCCATCAACCTGTCCGCA
>JAPTHA010073005.1:0-13102 GCA_029814585.1 Gymnapogon annona | reverse complement strand
ACTAATAGAACTGGTGTGTTTCACAGTAGCACTGAACAGATCCTACCTGCAGTCATACTTGCTGTGCTGTCAATCTGAGTGTGCTGAGGCTGCTCAAGTGTCTCAGGGTGGAGACAAACCCGTCTCTGTTGGGACAGGTTAGATGTGAAGGAGGGTCGTCCTCGCAGGGCGGAGGACAGGGCCTCATCCAAGGAGGCTGACAGACGCTGCTCATGGGAGCTGCAGGTGAAAGCTGGAGGAAATCAACAGGAGCAAATATATAGAAATAAACACGGCTGTGAACCTATGAAATTTTGCCAAAAAAAAAAAAAAAGATATTGCTCGACTCACTCGAAGCCTCGTCACTTCTTGCTCTTTTTGATTCGGGGGGTTGGTTTTCAGCTCCATCACCTGAATTTTCTGCTGAGTCTGTGGGGAATCTATTAGGGTCTTCTGTCTTTCTTCTGTCTGACTCTAATGTTGCAGTTTTGTTATGAAACTGGTAGTTGTACGAGTCCTCCATTGCTCTAGTCCTTTTTGTGCCTTTCGTACCAATGTTACTGTCAAGACCAGCCCTGTTCATTGAACTTTCACCGGTATACACAGACTTTAGTGATGTTCTGTCGACTTCAGAGGCCACGAGCCTTGATGGATGTGGATTTTCTCCTTCCGTTTGTCTCCCCAGTTTCCCATCTGTCCTTGTGTCTCCTTTCTGCAGGAGGAAGTGGTCAATGCGACTCTTCAGCTGTGGATTGGGAAGGGGCTGGGAGGATGCAGTGAAGGGTACGCCAGTGAAGGGGTCACTGGGTAGTCGACCCCAAGTGGCTTCTCTCTTCTGATACTCCTCCAAGGTGGTGTTGTCTACGGACACACCGCTGGGCAGCAGCATTGGTAGAGTCATGAGCTCCTGAGTTATGGGGTCGAGGAACTCTTCTGGGATGTAAACGCTGAAGGATTTAGAAAAAAAAAAGAGCAAACAGACGGTTATTAATACCAAATTTAATTTTTTTTTACTGTAGAATCTGTGATTAATCTAGGAAAGAAAGTCCAGATTGTCACACTTGGGTTGTAACCAAATAATCTTTGATGCTCAGGAAGGCGAAATGACCCTGAAGCATCCAAGGGTTATTCATAGGAGCTGACGAAACTCTAAAAAAACTCAGGAGAGGCGTCTCTGTTCTTCATGCCATATCATTTTTGGCAGAGGATACACACAAAATACAGAAGGCAACACAGTCCCATAGTTCCTTGTGGCAGCAGTTGACTGTTCACTAAAACAAATGATAAAAAAAACAGTATTAATATTGTACTTACAAGCTTTCCCCTTTTATACCATAACTCTCCCCATTTAAATATATAGGGCTGTCGACATTTTCCTACTAATAACAATGATCTTGACCAATGCAGCACAAATGTACAAACAGTACATTCAGTTGACTTTAGCTGTTATCTAATTCGCAGTTAACACATACCTCATGCGTCCTCTACATAACATTTGTGAGTTTGTACGTTTAACTGAATACAATTCTGTGCTAGCATGCCATGGCTAGTATTACACACTGTTGGAAGAGGAGAAGGGGCAATAATGCAGACAGCAAGTGATTTTCATAGAATTCCCCTACATAGAATTCTGTGTACATAATGTTACTGCTGATGAAGACGACATAGACTGTTGTTAGCTGTGTAAAGGAGTTCACTAACGTCAACAGACGTCAGCTAGCAGCACAAAGCACACTCCAATATCAACATAAGCACACAAGGACAAATCTTCCACACTGCAGATTTACCGCAGATAAAAGGTTACACTGGCTCACTTCTTGAAATCATTGGTTCGCCTATTAAAGACAATAAGGTGGTTTTAATTCAGCCGGGATTCACAGAAGTAAATATCATTGGACGGGAGGATGAGCGTGAGCAACAATTCAGAATCTGACATCTGGCTTCATGTTTTTAATTGGAATTCTATACATTCTGCTGGCATATTGACCCGTGGGATACAGAAGTGGTAGTTGCTGTATGGGATTTGTCCAGCAGCCATCACCAAAGCGTTCTAAACAATGTATTAGTAAGTCTACTGTGTTCCAAAATGACTAATATCTCCTAAAACATTGGTCCTGTCAACTTGCTGTGTTTGCCACTGAGTTCAGATGCATCCAGACAGAGGTCACATGGTATTTAACATACAGAGGTTTTCAGGCTAAATGCCCTTCTCTGTAATTTAGTAGCGTTAATATTTTTCACCAGACCACCCATATTTATTTCCTGCACAAAATTGAACGTACGGCCCAGGGCATGCTCTGAAGTGGTTCTATTTTCAAATGACTCATCACAGCAGACCTACATCAGTAGTATCTGACATCAGAAAATAACAACGGTTTGTGTTGGGTTCCTTCTGATTGTTGTCCTTCATGAATCCTCATTCATATTTTCCATTGACCTAGTAAGTCCAATGAGATTAAACACAGAGTACTCTGAATCAGAATTCTCTTGTTGTAATAACACATTTAAAAAATAGCAGCTCTTGTAACAGTGCAAAAGAGGAAAGGGTGCAAAAACAACTGAAGTAAAATACAAGACATATATATATATATACACACACACACGCACACACACACACACACACACACACACACATATATGTGTGTGTGTGTGTTGGTGTGTTATAATATATGTGTTATTATAGAATATTGCACAAAAAGATCTTCCATTCAGGGTTTGGTTGTATTCAACCTCAACCTGGGAAGCCGTAGAAAGAAAACAACGGATCATTACAAATACCTTTGAGGTGTTGCTGCTTGCTGTGGTTGGTTGGTTGGTTTGGATGAGGGGCCCAAAAACACAGGTTGTGGCAGCAGTCTGTCATTGGCCTCGTGGGCTCGTTTAATTCTCTCCACGTCGTCTGCACGACAACAGCGAGCGGGCTGTCCCCACACAGACAGAGCTTTGAGTCCCAGAGCAGATCCGGCGCCGCCAAAAGGCACAGTCACACGCAATTGTGTCACTGCGCCCAAGGACAGCGGCCCCCGGCTCCACAGCTCCTCTTGCTGACTGTCTGAAGGCTGCACAGGTGGAAGGGAGAGGAACGGGGGACGCGGATGGAAACGGGAATGTGTGAAACTCACTTTGGTGTCTTCTTTCAGTTCACAGCGACCCACTAGTTTGAACCCAGAGTCATGATTGCTGGACTCGGCGTTTGTCCAATGTTTCTGGATGTGGTGTTTTTGTTCCGGTTCATTATCTGCCTCTCTACACCACTCTCTGGCCTGAAGACTCCACTGGTGGCCCTTACTTTGCTGGTATTGACTGTCACACTCCTGTGGCTTTTCATGCTTCTGTTTATATTGGTCCTTTGCCTCTCTGTCCTTCTGCTGAGCTGCTGTACTGTCTTGGACTGGTGGAGGTAGTGAATCAGAGCTGGTGCTTATCTCTAGTTTCTTGCAGGCTTGTCCTCTGTCCATACCCCATGGCCACAGCTCCACATCCACCCGACACAGCTCCACTTGGAAACCAAACTTGAGCGTCACCTGCGACGAATGAAACATGGACACGTAGCGATGAGGATGCAGACACACTTTCAAGGCTTCTTCAAGTTTCCACATTTTCAGTCTTTAAAGCTATTTTACCAACTGCTTCATGTCCATAATTTGTTAAAAAAAAGGAAGTCAAGGGATAGGAAGTTTAATGTAGCCAAAAGTCACTATTTTCAGCAGGCTTCAACCATGGGTCTCAAGTCAAATCTCAAGTTTCCACTTACCCATAATGCTTTTTACTATTATGTGTAAATTGTACACTTTTTGCAGTGCATGGCCAGAGGGAAACGCAATTTCGATTCTCTGTATGTTAGATGCTGAATTGACAAATAAAAATTGATTGATTGATATATGTTGGTTTCATTTTGTAGATTTGTTCAAGTCTTTCTTGAAGTTTAAAAACATCACATTCACAGGCAATTTAATTTCCTAAAATAATTCGAATTTTTCAGATTACTTTACAGAGGGAGCCACATGGAGCCGTCTACACCTCTTTAACTACACCAGGATTAACTCAACAGTACAACTGTTGACGGATGAGAAATGATAAGGGTCTGAAACGACCATATAGTCATGACTAAGATGTGGACATTGTCGGCAAAATCTACTGTATTTAATAGAAGATACCTTACATTTCCTAATTAATAAAGAGAATATATTAGTACAATGGCATTTCTGAGTTACACTTATCCTCACAATTAATATGAAAGGAATCTAAATTTAATTCTCTTGATACATAGGAAATGATTAAAAAGCCATTATCTTGACTGATTACAACACTGACCTGCACAGGTGGACGTAGGAAGTATTCCAGCTTGAAGCCCCGCCTTCGCACCGCAGGGTCTGATGACACAAGATTTGTGACATCATATCCATCTGCACACAACTGTCAAAGAAAAAAATTAACAGAGAAATCTGAAACTGTGTATTTAAAGTTGGGACTCTTCTAGAAATGCAAATATTGGTCTGACGATGGAAATGGACAAACTGCCAAAACTTTAAGAAAACTATTGTCACCATGCAGAGATTTTACATGGTGACATGTAAAATCACCATGGTTCTATTAATATTGGTTCTGTTAATTTGGTGCCGACCAAGCAGTAAAACATGGACATTATTACTACATTTTTGTTCGCCCTTTCACAACTACTTTTGTAGAAGGATGACTGATACCTCATTTTGCCGCGAATAATAAGCAGTTTGAGATGTGATTTTCAATATTTCAGGTCATAAAATAGCAAGAATTTTAGCAATTGTTCTGTTAATGGATGGACACAGCCTTTTGATAACAGATGGACAAGGGAGAGTAATCACAAGTTTTTTATTCGGTACATTTATTAGCATATTGATTGCATTCATATATCTACAAAGTCAAATACCTTAATAAACTAAGAAATTTAAAAACAGAATTACATTAGCTCATCAAATACCTATTTGTGACCACTTAAGTGATGCTTTGAACTGCACTGACAGACAAATAATGCAAACATAAATTTATGCTGAACATAATGGCAAGTATTTTTAAAACAGCTTTCTAAAAAATAAAACTTAGAAGTAACGTACTTTCAAAATATATAAATCTTCAATAGGCAATTAAACATGTTCCTTTTTTTTATGTAGACGTTAACCTTCCCTTGGCCAGTTCCATTTACACTACATACATCTATCAAATTTACGTGTTTAGTTGGCTACGTTGAAACTCGAAGGTGATTTCATTTTTGACAAATTAAAAACATCGTTAAACCATATACCGTACAGAAAATACAGCATCAGATTACAAAACATCAATAAAAGGAACATAACAAGGTCAGTGGTGATTCAGTCGCCCACACAACATTTTGTCCTCTGCTTTTTTTTTTTTTTATTCTCACATCATCTTCATGTTCCTCCATCCAGGGCTACTTCATGTCAAAATAGACTGATTCTCTTCTTTCGATGACGAATGCATTGGACCATATGTTCTCTCAAGATTCCAATTTGAAAGTACAAGTAAGGATTGAACGAAAATGTTATTTACTGTGACACAAGTGGTGTTGACCGTAAAATGAACAGATCCAAGTTGTAATCCCTGCATTCATACTTAACACATGCCATGGAAACAGACTGTCACCTTGTTGCAGTGGACTGTGGTATGGAAGTGAGGCAGGCAGAGGTTCACCACCATTGTCCAACCTGTGAAGGCACATTGATGTCAGAATTGTACACATTCTCTTGTGTCACTTAAGGCAGCCAAGGTCAAGGTGAAATATGGTATGAATGCCATCGACTGATAACCTTTCAGCTTTTACTCTCAAGCATCCTGCTTTATTGAAAGGCCGAGGTTTGTTTACGTGTGTTTAAGGGTTTGACCTCCCAACAAAACTCGAGCCATTTCAATTTCTATTTCACGAAGGAGAAGATAAAAAGATGGACATCTGATAAAATGTAAGAATAACTTAGCACACCAAAGTAAACCTACTCAGTACGTCGTGTTATCCAAATGACCATCACGTTAACTGGTTAAATATAGAGCACTTTTGAGCATCTGAAATACGAACCATTGGCATTTACAAAAAATGCCAATCGTTGAAGCATACGAGGTAGAGTTTCACGAAAACCAAGAAAAGAAAGACAGTTATCAAGTCATGAGCTTAACCTTAAATGCTAATACATAAACCACAAATTATTGCAGCTTTACCGTGAATTAACACACAGTGACACGAAGCTAAACACACAGCCCTAACATTGAGGTACCTAACGCTGGTCATTTAATAAACGTACTGTAATTTGTGATCCTTACAACGTTAAAACCATAATATATCACATCACAGTGTATTACACTTGTCTGCACTGTTAGCTTTAATTGTTGCAGTGATGCTAGCTACGTTGCTACATTAGCTAATAGAAATGAGCAAAACCAAGTCAAATAATAAAACTTAAAATCCCCTTGGCAAAACAAGGCATCTATAAAGGCTTACTTTCGATCGTTGGCAAACTGCTTTGCAGTCCTTTGTACGATTCCTCGCACTAACTTTAAGTTGTAGCTGCTAGCCTCAAGCTAGCTAAACCATGACAACTACGGAAGCTGGAAAGGACAAAACTTTGAACCCACCCTTGAAAATTTCAGTCTTGTGGGATGGTGGGCAAATGGTTTTTATAAAAGTAACATTTAACATTAATATTCTTTTGTCTTGCATTTATGTGTTCTGCATCTCAGCAAATAAAAAATAGCTATAAAATGTCTTCTCCACAAGGAGATGAAAAGCTGCAATCTTGCAACTTGTCACCTCTGATAACTGTGGTTCTTATTCTTTCCTAATATTAGTGCTGTTTTATTCACTTTGATATGAAAACATAACAGGAAAACCAAACACATGTGTAGTTTTGTCAGCTTAACTCGGTAGAGATCTGTTTCCATCATTTGAAGTCTATCACATTGGACACCAATGTTAGTAACCACTGAAGGCCTTGAATTAGATATTTTTTAAACTTTATGGTGTAACATTACACAACATGTAATCAAACCATAAATTACTTCCTGAAGCCCAAAGTCCAAAACAAAGAGCAAATAATTACTCCAGCAACAACAAAACTGCTGAATTATTCACATATCTTTATTAGTTCTGCTGAATTTTAACAAAGGAGTGGTTTAATCAAGCCAGAACAGTACTAGTAACATAAATGCAAACAATAAATTTGAAACATGTATAAAACCAGTAGCATTTTGTTCTCTAAACAATGCAATACTGTAACTACATTTATCAACTACATTAAAAGGAACATCATTTTTGGACAGGGTTGCTATGATTGCACCATTATGGTAGGCCAATAATAGGCTATCTACACAGTTAAAAAAACAAAAAACAAAACACATAAAAGAAAGCTGAAATGGCACATATTTTCTCTGTCAGTTCACCATAATATAATAACAGTAATAAAGATGATAATACTATGTAATACCTTAGAGATAAGTTAATATTCTTGAGCAACATCTTTGTATGCTGGCATAAACAACACATATAAAAGCCATGATATTCACATCTGTGTCTACTGTACATCATAACTTGTGTGTAGGACACTACATAGTGCAGTTAGCCTGAATGCTCCATTTAAAGAGGCAGACTTTTTTTTTTCCTTTTTTGTATTTTTTTTCTTCTTTTATTTTTTTTAACCTTTCTCTCCTCTGCTTGGTCTAAACAAACTATACAGAAGAAAGAAGAGTTTTTTTTTCTTTTGGATATACAGACTCCTTGTGTGAAATGTTCAGTCTCACTGCTCTTGTATCAAGCTTTGATGTACATTGTACTGTACGTAAAGCCCCCCCCCCCAAAAAAAACCTTTTACTTTTAATATATCTTCACTTGCTGTATTGCCACTAGTCCCTCTATCCTCAATCTCATAAGCTGAAGCTTTTCATGTGTATACACTCATGCGCACTCGTTCACACATTCCCTCTCACACATTTACAATCTATAACTATTATAAGTATTTCTTTCTACTATATCATACATTCTATAAAATGCTTTTTTTTTTACTTTGGGGATACTGACTGCTTTCTCTTATTTCTTGGCTGAAAATGCACCAGGTGAATGACACAATAACATTAGTAATCAAATTCACATTGTGTGCTTCCATACATGGTTTCATTGCACTCTTTCCCAGTTCAATACTTAATGGTTCGGTGGGAATCACTGTCAAAGGTCTTTACCGACCTCTAGTGTTCATTTACTGTCACTGCAGGGACCTTGCATTGAAGCTGAACCAGGTTGTACAATGCCTTAAAACATATTCATTTAGCTGGGGTTGATTATCTGTTAAACATATTGATTTAATTCAGTTTGTAGAAAATATAAACTCTGTTTGTCTTAACGATATATTTAGATGGGTCATGCATGTCAGACCCTGTGTAGGAAATGAAATGCAATCAAGAATTGCAAAATAGTCCAGTCGTGTGCAATAAGATGTGACCTGTTTTGCTGATGTACAGTTAAAGCACTGAAAATGATAATCACACTTGATTTTTTTTTTTCATCTATTCCCAGCATTAGTTATTATCTTATATCATGCTGGGAAAAAATGGAGTAAGGCGCTCTCTGGCCAAAAATGCAAGGTAACATCACACATTCTGACCACTAATTCTACTTTTACATTACCGGTGACACAGACTTACAATTAATAAATACCGCATAATATTCTTGTTGATCATTTTTGACAATATCCCTGATTGTCTTGGTCCTTTTCTAGCGTGGGCATTTGATGACCCTGTCTTAGTGCTGAAATCAAAACATTGTCATTTAATATTTTGTTTTTCTCCCATCAATCAGTGCGGCACACTTTTCATGAACACTGATTATGTTGAATGTGCAATTATTAAGCGAAAGGCTGCTCGGGAGGTTGAAAAAAAATCACTGATAAATTGAGTGTAGCTCAACGTCCGTCCCGAGGATCTGTTTTGTACAGCTACAGTATGTTACTTTTTACAGCCGGCCTTTTACTGCTGCTTGGTGTCCGTTGATTATTTT
The DNA here is from genome assembly GCA_029814585.1 of Gymnapogon annona. Classification (NCBI taxonomy): domain Eukaryota; kingdom Metazoa; phylum Chordata; class Actinopteri; order Kurtiformes; family Apogonidae; genus Gymnapogon; species Gymnapogon annona. The sequence continues at coordinate 4,092 of JAPTHA010073005.1, read as the reverse complement.
TGAAAAGTATGTCACTCTGTGCTGATTTGTTTTAGTATATGGATGAAATGTTTCTTCTAATATTATGCTGTTGTTGTTTCGTGTCAGAGGCCTCGTGATCTGTGTTTTCAACTGGGGTGATGATGGTGATGACGACGACGACGATGATGATGATGGTGGTGATGTATTTAAATCTCGGTGGATTCTATCCTCTCCAGGCGGGATGGTCCTGCCCAGGGAGGGGCAAGTTGGTGGAGAGAAGGTGGACCCTTCTGGTCTTCGCAGGGCGGAGAGAGGGTGAGCGCAATAGGACCGGGCAGAGATGGAGGAGGCGGAGGAGACAGAGGTGAGAGGGTCAGTGCTGGAGGTGGAGAATTTGACGAGGAGGGGGACGTGGTGGTGGTAGTGGTGATGGTGGTGGTGGTGGTGGTGTTAGTGGAGGCAGTGGTGGGTTTGGTTCCCAACTGGCTCATCCGCTTCTCCAGAGCCTGGTTCTTCTGCAGCGTTTCCACATAGCTGAGTTGCAGCTGAGCCTGGTATTTCAAAACGCGCTCTTTCTCATCCTGCCAGGTGTGGCGCTCCTGGTCGAAGTTGAGGGCCTGACGCTCCCGCTGCTGCCGCTCCAGACGCAGCGCGGCCTGTAGCTGCTCTAGTTGTCTCCGCAGCTCCCCCGCCTCGTCCCAGTGACCCTCCTGGCCTCGCTGTGGCTGGTGAGCATCCTGTCGCAGCTGCACCTCCTGGGAAATCTGAGAGGAGTCGTGACGGAGCTGGGCTTCTTGACGAAGTTGGGCCTCGTGGCGGAGTTGGGCCTCCTGACGCAGATGCACTTCCTGGCGGAGCTGGGCCTCTTGACGTATCTGAGCTTCATGGCGGAGGTGAGCCTCTTGGCGCAGTTGGGCCTCAGGTCGGATCTGCATATCCTGGGTGTCTTGCCGCTGCTGCACGTCACGCCACTGGGCTTCCTCGCGCTGTTGCCTCTCTTGCCGCTGAGCTTCCTGCCGCTGGGCTTTGGCTTCGTCGCTTTGAAGGCTCAGCAGGGTGTCGGAGGTTGGCGTCAGGGAGCTGGTCGAGGGCTCGGTTGGGTTACGGGGGCAGTGAACGACCCCCCAGGGAGGCAACAGCCCCGCCGCAGCTAAGTTTGGGCTCACGACAACTTCTGCTCCCCGGCTCACTTCACTCAAAGCCCGCTTTAAACTCAGCACCTCGGCCTCAAATACACCCAGCTTCTCTCTGAGGACGGACACCTGTGGGGAGGGACAGATTTATCACAGATATACAGATATATATACGGAGGTATTTATTTTATTTATCTATTTTATTTATGTAGGAAAGTAGCACTGTATCGTGGACAAGTCACAAGTAATGTCAGTATCTATTTACAGACTGGAGTTGAACACAGATATAAGTCAGTCGTTTGACGGCTGGATAGCTCAGTTGATAAGGCACTGGGCTGGGGCCAGTGTGGGTCCTTAGAGAAGACCCTTCACGCTACAGCCTACAACTGTAGCTGCAAGGGGGCCTGTGTCTCATTGTGCCAAATCAAATGTGCCAACTGGAATGTACAACTGGCTGTGGCGACCCCAGAAGGGAAAAGCCAAAAGAAAGTAGAAAAGTAGCACTGTATCATGCAAGTAATGCCAGTATCTATTTCCACTTATTGGAGTTGAACACAGATATAAATCAGGCATTTGGATAAAAGGAAAACAGATCCACATTTAAAACCAGGAACTTAAACTTATGAAAAGAACAGAACTTTTTTGATAAATTTCTCATTTCATTGTAATTTGATGCACATACTTTTTTTTCAGATGGAAATATTTACACATTTGACTATTGACACATGGTGGATGGAGCCCAAATATGAAAAAAAAAATCATGAAATCATTATTTTTCCTTGTTATTAACTTCTCTTCTGAGTCACTGCCCCTTGAATGAAGCTCACAGTGCATGCAAGACAAAAACTATTACAAATGTCTCCAAGTCCTCAATTTGTCCTGGTCCCTTATTAACAAAGATTTTACAATCCATATTTTTTTTCTGGGGATAGATTTCAACATTTAAATATTGAACAATCCAGATTACATTTTTAACAGTCCTGAAATCTTGCTTTCTAAATGATATTTTTTGTGTTCTGCTCTGTAATAACAGGGGTTTAAAAAGCTCTCAGTGAAACGTATCATTCCTGATGCTGTGGGAGATAAATCTATAATTAGACAGGCCTTAAACTATATAGATTGTATATAGTTTCATGCCTCACCCAAAGATGATAATGTACAGAATATGACTGTGATGTACACACTGTGATATATACCGTATGTGTAGTGCATAAATGCTCATATGTACATAGTCCAACAGCAGATAAAATTTGCATCTCTGGAAAACACTCACACCCTTTCCCACATCAAGACACCAAATATTCCAACAAATATTGATTTCTGAACTAGTACTGTTGATGAATATTATCATATTCTTGTTACTTTGAGTAGCGGTGCCATTTCATGCTACATCTGGAAATAAATGCACTATACACAAATACTTGTATCTGAATTATTTAGCACAAACGTTGTCAGTAGATGTAACAATGGACAAACATGCTCATTTTATCAATTTAATTTTTCCTGGTCTTGTATCTGCTGGATGTTGAAGGTTATGGATCTTTTGTTCCTATTTTTGCAAAAAGTAGTGCATTATATTTACAGAGATAAATAAACAAATGTGTCTGATTATGTGTCCATGGCATTAATGATGATGATGATCATCATATTAACACATATAACATGTACTTTAGTGACAAATTCACCATAATATCATCAAATACAGTAGAGCAGGGTTTTTCAACCTTGGGGTCCCGACCCTAAGTGGGGTCGCCTGGAATTTCCAGTAATTGATAAAACATTTTTTTTAAATGACTAAGAAAAAATATTTTGAATGATAAATCAATATATATTTCATTATAATTAAAACACCACACACTTTTCCTAGTAAAAATCAAGTTCAAATAACATGCAGTATATAATATCTGAGAGGGCATATCTTGATTGACCCCGATCATGTGACCAAGAGCGTTACTGTGCTTCAACCTGCCTGGACACAGTCGCAGTCAGAACCTGACCAAACAGAGAATGGAAAGATTTCTTCGCCACCCCTAGGACCTCTCCAAGAGAAACTGAGAAGCCGATACCAAAAAGGCAGAGAAAATACAATGAAAGTTGACTTCAGTATGGATTTACCAGCATCATTGAAAGCAACGAGGAAAAGCCCAAATGTCTGCTATGTGCTGGTGTGCTGTCTGCCGAGAGTATGAAACCCAACAAGCTCAAACAACATTTTGAGACAACACACAGAGAACACGTTGGCAAACCAATATCTTTTTTCGAAAAAAAAACAAAAACATGCCGAGCCGAATAAGCAGTGAGTGTACTTCAAAAACGCTGTAACGGTCAGTGAACGGCCACTGAAAGCATCTTTTGAGGTGAGTTACCTCATAGCAAAGACTATGAAGCCACATAATATTGCTATATATGGCTTTCTGTCTCCGTCCATAATAATATACAATATACACCCTCAATGTCATCTAACATTAACGTTTATTTACAACATAGTATGGCAATCTATTACATGATAACAAACATAAATTTTAGCAAAAAAATCTCTCTGTTTTATATATCTGGGGTCGCCAGAAATTGGTGATGTTAAAACGGGGTCTCGAGCCAAAAAAGGTTGGGAACCACTGCAGTAGAGTGATGTGTTTAGCAGCGCAGACATACAAAGAGCAGGAGCTTTAAAGCAGATCCCAGTACTACTGTCCCTTTCATTCCATTAACACCAGTCGCTTAATGCCCTATACTTGCAGAACTGTCTTCAAACTACTACTATACTATACTACTATATAACTGATGATGTCTTACAGTATAACGATGAGGGTATGACCATTGAACTGCATAACTATAGAACTGTATATTACTATATAACAATGAGGGTATAACTATAGAACTGTATAACTATATACTGTATAACTACAGAACTGTTTATTACCATATAACAATAAGGGTATAACTATAGAACTGTATAACTATATAACAATATGGGTATAACTATATATCTGTATAACTA
>JAPTHA010072916.1:0-21398 GCA_029814585.1 Gymnapogon annona | reverse complement strand
CAGTGAAAGTAATATACATCAGTGTAGAAGCTGTATAGGCAGTAACCAGTACTATAAACAGCACTACAACCAGTGGACGCAATGTAAAACAGTACTATAAACAGTGAACTGCATGAAGACCATACTCCCTGTGAACACTAAACCTGTTCATTTGATGAATTGACGTGTCCTGCTTTGGTCTGCTGGTTGTGCAACTATTCCTGATATGGCTCTACATGAACATAAAATGAAAGGGATCTGAACTTTTTAGTTGGATAACTCACCTAAAAGTGTTGGGAGCCTCATTTTTTGCATTTTAGCTCTACACTAAAGTAAAGTAAATCTTGAGTGACTTCCATCTCAATAGGAAACAACTCTGCAATGACACCTTTAAAAACTGAAGATTGTTCATTAAGTGGAGGGTTATGACACAAATGTTGGTTTGACAGAACTTAAATGAAGACAAAATTCAAACTAAATGTAGATGTAAAATGCATTAATTCATGTGAAGATTTGATTATTAATTTGCTTAAATCAATACTTTTATTTTAAGTGCAGACAGGATTTATAGTACCTGTTCTACTACGGGAAACCATGCACTTGTATTCGATAAAAATGCAGAGGCTGGGCAAGTTCTGGGAGATGTTTAGTGGATCACATTAGGACAGACATACCTATATAGATGCCACGATCTCCACACACAAATAGGAGGTCATTGAGGAGGTCGGTGCCACAGCGGCGTCTGGCTGCCTCTGTAGAGAGTGGCCAGATCGCCAGACACATGGTGCAGTAGAAGACACAGATCTGAACACACAGTGCCTGAGGATGACAGCACAATACACAACTAGATACACATTTACACATGCTTTTGGGTGGTTTTATATTTTTATATTCTATCTATCCATCTATCTATCAATTAGATCAGAAAAAATAGTTACAAATGTTCATAGTAAGCTATGAACATTTTTAACTATTTTTTTGGCCATATTTCCATTCAAAGTACTGTGAGAAGGCTTTCAATCGGTATTTAGATAATTGTACAAGGAAGTTACATATGCAGGAAATATACATTAGTAACATTAAAACATGTTTTCACTATTGTTACACAAATTGTTGAAGACATAGAAGAACAACGTAAGTCCTGTTTTTGTGATAATGTTACGTTTAAGACTGAACATTATGCTGATACTTTGTGAAATTTAACCTCAGATTTCTCCATAAAAGCTGGAGCACTGGATAGTTTTTGTCACTGTTGAGCTAAAATTCTCTTTGGGGACACTATAATTCAAAACAGGATAAAGGAACTCCACTGTCGATAACTGACCCTATGAGGTTATATCTACTCAGATTTTTTAGACCGGCAGAGGGTTACATATATGATTAGGAGCTGACATTGCTGATTAATCAGTTGGATATCATGTGTAAGATTGGAAAATTGCACCTCCTTTCCATAGCAGCACCAGGTTCAAGTATCTTTATATTTAATTCTTTGATTAGAACTGAGAAGATATTCTGTAGAAGCAAGGTACCTATTCTCCCCCTGATTTTGAACCCTTCAGCTTTGACTTATACAAACAAAATTCTAATTACTATATAACCCATACAAACCCAAACAACCAGTGGTGACCAAAAACATCCGCTGATGTAAAATTTGTAATACCTGTTGATCTACTAATCCCATCACTGCATGTAAATGCAATTGGTGTAAAATGCAGTCTTTTCATGGTCACCACATATGACCCCTTTGTATGTTCAGAGGCTCTGTAGTGAATGTGGAAACACCATCATCTTCAACACTGTTTCACCAGTAATACCCATGGAGTTTGATCAATGGCAGTGGGTGGGAAAAACTGTGTTTATGATCAGTACCTGTGGCATCTCTATAGCTAATTTTTGATGCAAAGGGTACCAGATACAAGTCTACATAAGTCCTCTGATGTTGGATTTTGACATGAACCAGAGGAAAGAAATATAACAAAAAACTCAGTAGGACATGGTTGTGATAGTTATAGTAGAACCCAGTGTACCTCTACTGCTAACCCTTTATTCCTAACTGTACTCCTGACTTTTTTCCTATGGCGCATTCATCTTTCAGGTTACCTGATCCAGAGAGATCAAAAAACATAAAGTATTTGGTGCTAGATGTATATAAGAACATGAACATAGTACATACAGTTAAAGTTTTGTGATAAAGGAAATATAGATAGGCTATCCTAACGTGGGTGTTTTGTGATGCAACAGTTTTATCTTGAGTTCAGTGATGCAAGTTATTTAGGTCATTTGCATGATTATGCAGATAAGAGGTACCGCAGTAACACGAAGACTTCGTTGATTAGCATTAGCATAAAAAAGAACGACAGTCTGAAAATGCTAACTTTTCTAGTTGTGCTTATACGTTTATATACCTCAGGAAAATTTGTGAAATGCCGTTCTTTAATGACACCATAAGCCATCAGGCAAAATTTATTTTATTTTAAATGAGATTCAAATTCAACTGAAAGGCATCTAAAAAGGCACAATCTTTAAAAAGAACACAACAATAGAAAAAACCCCACAATATTTCACTAATTTTATCATGGTGGGTAAAGTGATAAGCACAATCCTATTAATTTGTTTTATAATGCACTGAAGAAGTTGGAGAAAAACTATCACAGGAAAACTCTCAGTTATAGCTGTTTACATGTTTACATTTCTCTAATAAAGGGAATATCAGTCTGTTTGGAATCTAAATAGACTGGTTTTATTTAATAGTCTGCCCGGTAGGAAAATATTAGCCATGTTAACAGTTTGTCTGACTCCCTCATTTACTGCTCATATTTGACCCAACAATAAAAAATTTGGGGGGAAATATTTGTTGGAGGCCTACATTCATAAATATCTACCCAATGACAAGTGTTGAAGGGGTGAAGTTAAAGATTACAAAGGAAAAGTTAATCATTCAAAGGTATGTAAAATCGTACACAGAAAACAGTGACAGAATGAAAGCATATTTACTCAGTCAACTGCCCAGATAAACTTTCAGTATAAGACATCCTTGAATTGGAACAGCTGGATAGCTCAGTGGGTAAGGCACCGTGCTGGTGCATAGCGGACCTGGGTTTGATTACCAGGATGAGCGTCCAGTGTGGGCCCTTCATGCTACAACTGTAGCCTCAATGTCTCATTGTGCTGGTCCCAAGCCTGGATAAATACATGGGTTGTGTCAGGAAGGGCATCCGACACCAAATCAAATATGCAAATTGGATTTGTTGTGGCGACCCAGGAAGGGAAAAAGCCGAAAGATCTTATAATAAGACAGCATTAAATTAAACAGAGTCCACATGAACACTCAGAAGGGTTGAATGTATTTATATTTATCCTGTTTATAAGGAAATTAACTTTAACTTAAAATTAATGTATCGAGAGCTGATTTGCGTCTCAGCGGAGTGTAAGAATCGAAATTCTTTTCTACCACCAGATTCTCTCTTCCCAAAGGAAGTCAGTACAGCAGTCACCGAATTTAACTTGGTTCTTGGTTTTGAGATTGGCCTCAAGACTGTTTTGAAGGTTTTGGTTGTAAAGCTGACTCAGCATTCTAAATGAACAACACTGGATTGTAACACTTGTCTGGAAACATTATTATGATTTGAAAAAGACAAAAGTTCCTCAAACATTGTTTTGAAGTATAAAATGCTAACTGGATTTGGCCTGAAAATAAAATTACATAAAAACAAAAGAACTGGTTTGGTCACCTGATTATATCAATTCAATCAAATATAAATTAAGTCTATTTTTAAAATGTATTCCCTTTATTCATTACTGTGCTTCAGTAGAGCTTTCAGGTATTTGAACTCTAATCTTTTCTATTTACTCCCTACATTTTATCACAAATATCTGTTCTCTGTCCCTCTTGCTTTTTCCATATATTAGATTTAAGAATTCAAAGACAAATATTTTTTATTTCTATTTAGCATCTTTACACACCATTACAAGAGAAAGACTGAGTCCAACCTGAATTTATAATACGAAGAAAATACAATCCCTTGGTACACGACAAACAAGATGAAAAGGGTAGACGTGACTAGATGACAGCAATGTAAACGAAAGAACTAAATAGAACATTTAATCATACAATACCAGTCAAAAGTTTGGATACACACTCTGTATAAGTGTGCAAATCATATTCAGACTGTTAAACAATTAACAATAACATTTATGACTTCATTTATGTAATAACACAACTCTTTATAATATCACAACTTCAATCTTTAAACAATATAACATATTATTGTATATTATGCTATACAATGTTAATCTAAAGATTTTAACTTGACACATAAGGCTGTGATGGTTCTCTGGGTATTTTAACTGGATATTCACAGATTATGACTTCATTCTTGAAATATCTTGACTTCATCCATGCAATATTACAAAATTAATCTCCATATATTCTGAGTGTGTGTTTACATTACAGCATAAATCTCTAAATGTGTCTTATATGTCTTTATTAATGTACAGCTGTGGTCAAAAGTTTTGACAATGACACAAATTTTTCACATTAAAAGTATACTCTTTATTCTTGATAATCTGTCATCCTAATAGTAAAACTTGTTGTGCCCAGTACTAAAATAGCAATATGAAGCCGTTGTACTTAAAAGTTTCTTAATCTGTGTAATAGAATGTGCTATAAGAGAAAATAATCAGACATTTATTGGTGGTTTGTGCATAAATGTTTGACCAGACATTGTGTCAGTTTGTGTTAAGCAGCGTGAATGAACCCAGAGGAGTTCTCTTACCTTCGGATTGTGTTGTGGTGCAAACTGGCAGCATGTAGAGTACATCCTTTGCCTGTGGACTGAGTGCCCAGGGTCCACAGTCTCACCGTGGACTTATAGTGAGACAGCAGTAGGTGGGGTGGGGGTGGGGTTCCTTTTTGTACTCCTCCTGCTGCCTGGCACTCACATCTTCAGGGAAGATGTGAGGTCCCTTATATCAAATGCTTTCACACGCCATCAGTGCTTGTGAAAATACTTTAGATTACTCACTTTATAGATAGAAATAAAACATAATACTTTATATCCTATTTCACATTCACAAAGAGGATGTGCTCCTTCCAAGGTTGAACCAGTCAGAGGTGGCAAAACTGAAAAGTGCAGGCTCTAAAACGGAAAAGAAAGACATTTGCACGTTCCATTTTTGAGTGTAAAGTAAACTTTGATGTAACAACATCATGTCTTTAATGTCATTTCGTTTTTAGTTTTCATCTAATATCTTGTAAGTTGCTCCTCTCCTTTACATCTTTTGTCAGTTGTATCTGGTGACATTTTCATAGTGTAACATCTTTTGTACTTTTACATCTTACATCTTAATATTCTTTCTTGTTTTGTTTTTTCTTTATTGTGTATTTGTTTGTCCTTTTTCTGCCCTATTCAATTTTGGTGAAATACATTGAAATACAAGGCTTTTCTGCAAAGGGATGAGCATAATCTAAAAATTCAGATTTGGTCAAGTTGTTTCCAGCTAAATTAGAAGACAAGTAGCAAATGTTTTTACAATTTACAGTCTAAATAATGAATTTTTGTCGTTATTTCCATATTTATTAGTAAACATAATTATCTGTGAGGCTGTGTTGGAGCTGTACTTTTTCTGCATTCCTATGCAGTGTAGTATGTGTATGTGTGTATTGAAACATCAGTTTCTATATTAACCCGCTTTAACTGATGGTATGGCTCTACTAACTGGGTTACTTTCTCTTTGACAAATGGTGGAAATTTTTGACAGTATTTACTAGTACATGCATTGCTATAGTGCACCCCTAAACATTGACTGTAGCTAGAACATGACTCAGAGGACATTATGTTCTAAACACATTTAGTGCATGATTCTTGATTTGTCTGTGCAGATTATTTGCTGTATAAACAAACGCTGGCTGTGTTAAGGAGAAGCTTCATATATAACAACACCTGCTGCACATTCTTTGTCATTTGTTTTGGTTGTATTCTTGCTTGGTGTCAGATTTTCAATATAGTCGAAATGATGTGTTATGGTCCTTGAGATGCACATTAACAAGCTTTTCCAACAAAAAAAAGTGGAAAAGGCTGTATCAGTGAATTGAGGGAGGCAGCAGTGGATATTTGGATTAGATATCTATCCTTTTATTTTCATGGTTTCTGTAATTTGTAGTCTGTATAGTTTTCACCTACTGTGACAGATTGAAACCCCGTCTCCATGGCAATACCAACTGAGGTCAAGGTTTAGATTAGGCACTATGTGTCTGCCAGAAAAAACAAATGTACTCAAAGTTTATTTAATAGTCTAACCTTGTGTGACCTAAAAATATCACCAAGGCAACATAAATTGAGCCTTGTGTATAGGAACAAGGCTCAATTTCCTGACTAAAAGCATTTAATATAAATGCTTGGTCTTCTGTTTGAGTTTGGTGTTCATTTGTTCAGTCAGATGATTAAGTGTTGATTAGAACTCAATGTATCTTATACATAGGCTACAATATAATCTCTTAATGGATCCTTAAAAATAACTTTTTAAATTTTTGAGTGAAGACAAATTGGGAGGGAGAACAGTATCCTAAAAAGCTCTATGATCGCTGCAGATTAAAGTTAAAATTGCTTCATGTGTTTCATCTCATCAGACATGAGAGGATGACAGGTCAGATTTTTTTAATTCAAAGTACTGGGTCTATGCAGCTCCCGGCAATTTACAAAAAATCACGAACCTTTAAAATAAAAAGTCAGAACAAAGCAGTTTGTTACCAACAGATGTTAGGAACAGGAGGAATAGAATGCAACAGACATCAGAGCACCATAATTTATCTGGAACTGAAGCCACTTAACAAAAAGAATCATCTGCAGCCCTCATAATCAGAGAGAACCCGTTGAACACTGTGTTCAAACTAATCTGATAAAAGCCTGCATCAGAATATCACTAACACTGTTTTGTTGTTATTCCCCAAGTAACATATTGCTGCTGATCACATTGTTGTATTAATTACAATAACTTCATTTAAAAACTCTAGCATGTAAAACTTAGTAGAGGTTCATTAGTATTGTACTGTTTTAAGGTATAGTTTAGTTCATCAGTTACATGAATGCCCATTTCATTTAGTCCAGGTAGTGTTACACGCCTGGTAGTTTTAACTCCAAAAGATTTTGCTAGTAAATACATCACATCAGAGTCTCCCCGTGATTTATTTTCAACAAAAGTTTACCGTTTACTGTACTACAAGGATGTCAAATGCATTTTGGTTCAGGGGCCACACACAGAATCTGATGCAGGCTATACCAATAAAATAAGGCTACCAATAAAATAACTGTAGAAAAGGCAAAGGTATAACAAAAATGTTTCCATCTACAAACCAGACTTTAAAAAATGTGAACCACCATCAAGAACCTCAAGATTCTTGAGAAAAATAGGCACCTTTTTAAAAATATCATTCTCCTGCATTTGTATCCTTTGTGTGGAACAAGAATTTCACAGCTTGGCTTCCAAAAACATCCTGTGGAAAGGACATTTCATGTAAGAAAAAAATTCTCTTGATAAACCATTTTGTTTTTTCCAATCAAGACAGTTAATGTAAAAAACCCCAAATGTATACTTTCCTGGATACAGGAGAAAACAAATGAGGCATTTGGAGTTATCGTTATTGGTTACTCTGTTAATATTTTCCTAGTTCAACCCTCTTGAGACAAAAGTGGGGCTTTGTATGGTCATTAAACTGAATGTTAATATCTTCAGTATAATTTGTGCATTTCATATTTATCCAACAGGCCGGAATGGACCCTTTGGCAGGCCAGTTGTGGCCCCCAGGCCTCATGTCCTGCACCACTGAGGTAGTATGTGTAGCTGTAAAACCAAAACAAAGGTGGTCATATATAGTGTGCCCTTCCTTTTACCATTATGTCTCTTGTTTGGTTCAGACAATATGAAATTTTCGGCATTCACTTTGTGATGTATTCCAGATTTCATTCAACATATGCCAGATATTTTGCTGCTTCTTGTCAAGGGGTCACACAAATTATTGACTTTAACCTTTAGAACAATTTAGTTACATTTCATTGTGTCATTTAAGGCTGTGCTCATATTTCCTGATGTTTACAAACTAAAACGTGAATAATTAAGTAACCTGAAATGTGTTAATGAAATGGTTGTTCAGGATATGGCCATTTTCATAATGTAATTATACTTTTCCATATTTAAAAAAAAAACTTGAGATCGCACTGGGCTGAATGTGGCCCCTGAACTGAGATTGCCGTTGATCAAGACAGAACAAAAACTATAGGAAAAAAAGGTGTGGATGGAAATGACTGAAGCATTTCATGTTTTTTTACTCATGAGTGGTCCCCAACTTTAGATATGTGTCCTCAACCTAGGATATACGTTATTTTAAAGTGTGCAAGCTGTTCAGAGCAGCTTCGCGTTCTTTGAGCTTGGCCTCCATGCGCGCAATAACCTCATCTTGTTTCAGTACCTCAAAGTCTTCCTCCTGTAAGGGAAGTGTGGATCCCACCCTACTCCAGCTTTGGTCTTCACCTTGATCAAAATTACTAAAGTGTACATAAGTGTTCACATTGTTGTTGCTCTTATCAGGCAATTCGCACATATAATGATCACCACAATGTTTGTCAGGTTCTTCCTCCTCATTCTGTTCCTGGTCCCTAACAGAAAGGAACCCAGCTGGCTTCAGGTTGGCTTGTCTCTGTAGCTTGTCCATTGACTGAATGCTATCAGTAGAGTGTGGGACAGACCATACGGTCTTGGATGATGAGGCATCTCCACTGTTGTCACAAATATCCTCATTTTCATTCAGTGCCCTTGTACAGATGCTGGTTTTATTCCCCTGTAGTACCTGAAATGGTAAAGTAAGAGGCGTAAGCTACAATCACCAAATATATTGAAACACCTTCTTCTTTGCAACATCGCTAGTGGATTATACCCACTGGATCACGAAGTAGCATGTCTGTGTGCCATCTCTTCTTCTTGACGGTCTCAGACTGTCTCTGCTGATCCTCAACATTCTTCTGAAGAGCAAGAATGGGGTTAAAAACAAATTTTATATTTTAAAAAGGTGTGTGAGTAATGTTAAAGATTAAGATTAAAAACTCACTATTAACAGAAGGGGGCAGTATTTTAGAAGGTATGATTATTGGTGAATATTGTGCCATCAGATATTTGTGACACAAATGAAAACCCTTCATTCAAGGACATCAAGACTCCCTTAACAAAAACATTTTAGCCATTTTATTTCAGTAACCAATATATACACATTTTAATATATACTTCTTGAAGATGGAAAATGTGTATACTTCTGTCCTGCTTCATCAAGACATGGTGTATTTTAAAGAGGTCTCTGACAATGGATTTGGTTTAGGTGGAATGAAATTAGACGTATCCCTCTCCAAATTTGTGCATCACTCATGTTCTAGTATCACTTGAATCACAAGCATTACTCATTTCAACAACTTCTACATTAAACAATTAGCAAGATAAGGTTTACTTCAAGACTGGTCACTTGTGTCATTGCAACATAAATATAGAAGTGTCTCAGCCAAATTATTGAACACACACTAATGCCATAGTAACACTTTCACAGTAACAACTATTAATAAAAAAATCGTTTTAATTCACTGGAGTAACTTATGCTTATCTCAAAATGCAAACCCTCTCCTTTACTCCATTTTATACTTACTTGGCATTTGAGTGACCAAGTGTTCAAATTTGTGTGAACCCACACAAATCCCTTGTGTAACAAATGTTCCTGTGTACATCATCTGTGATGAGTTTTCATAAAACTTAGACATTATACTGTATCTGCACTGGTAACATGTCATGCATTTTCTTGCATTTGGTCTGATCACCCTAGAGTGCATGGTACAAGTGTGAACCACATTTAATGTCATTATAAAGAATTACTCATTTAACAGAAAACAACAGTTTATCTGCTTGATTAGTTTCAGCAACTTCCTGTAGCTTTCATCACAATATTCAATATGTCTTATCTGCTGCTCAGGTTTCATCAGATAGCTTCACACACCTAGGATGTGGTCCTGGAGAAGTTAGACAACAGAGGACGTCAGCCTTCTAAGCAGCCTATTAGGCATGTCATTGCAACATTGTGATGCTTCTGGAGAAGGCTATAGGAAGGAGGTAACTAAAATTAGTTAAGCAGATAAACAAAAAGGTGCCCCATTCTGTTAAATTAATTGATTTTTTTTTTACACTGATCGTTGGAAGGCAGTATGAACCTGTACCAGACAGACTTATGTACCCCTTAACACACAAAGGCAGAAAAGGACAAAAGAAGCACTCCAACAACAGTGTTCATTGACTGCTGGATGCCACTAAATGTAATTCATTTTATCAAGAATGTCCTAACTTCACACAAAGGGGAACCACAACGTGATCAAATAGCAGGCTTCATTCTATAAATGTGATCATTTTTTAGTAGTAGTTCTGAAAGGCAAGGCCATATCCAACCTCCTTAGTATATCACTGACTAAAAAAGATACATTAGATCATCATGTTCTCTTGAGGTCAGACTGAATACAATACTGAGTAATAAAAATAAAAATGATACAAAACATCAAAGGAAGAATAGCCGAGACATTATGGAAAAGGCAAAGTAAAACAGTGATATTAAAATAAACTCATTTAATAATCCATTGTAGATTATATGAATAATAGATAGTTCATGCTTTATGTGGTTGACTTGATTAAAGTTAAAATTCAAAATAATTTACTTTAAAGCTGCAAGAGCCAAAACCTGGGGTTTCCACTGAAATTACCCAGGCGAAAAAAATCTCACTTTCCCTGAAAAAAATAAATTTAGATTTTTCAAGGGCTTTGAATCTGGTTGCAATTCAGACTGAGTTATTCTGTCCAGTAACATATGGTTTCCACACTGACACATTAATGCGAGTGAAATTTTTTATAAAGGATGACTACTTAAATTGATTACATAGTTCATTTACAGCCAGGACAAGTGTTCACCGAGTACCACATTACCTTTGTCTTCTTGGCATGTGACTGAGTTGACGCTGAGGGAGTGGAGCTCTGGGTTGCTAGCTGTGGATGACGCGTCTTTCGTTTTTTACCAGGCCTTTCAATAGATAGAAAAATACATTTGTGGTAGATGACAAGAGCGTCCTGGTGCACTAGTTGTGCTGATTCGCGAGGGATCTGGGAGGTGTGCTCTGTGTGTGAAACCTTTGTCCCAGGCAGGGTTTCTTTCAGCACCTCGTAAGCTGTGTGGTTAGCAGAAAAAAAGGGAACTTGCAAAGAACGTGTTGCAGTGTGGCAACTTGCATCAAACAGGGATGTCATGTTTTCTTTGACAGTGTTTAGAGTCTGGGTGACTGCCTTCTGGCCTTTATTCCGTAGGACTACAGGACAAATCCATATGACTTCTTGTAAGTCTGCGAGACTCCCGGGGCCCTTATAGTTAGAGACAGAGATGTTTATTTGCCTCAGCACAGACTTGCGTAAGCTGTCCAGGGGGACAATTTTCACCTCAGCCTCCAGAGGGATGAAAATTTCCAGGTCAGAGTGCAGATCCATATTCTGTGGATTTAAACGATTTACAGAAAAATGTTACACAGAGTACTTGAGAGTAAAGTTGGAGGTGCAAAAGTACAAATATTTTGTTACTTGTGCTTCAGCAGAATGTTTAAGTATCTGTCCTTTAAAGTATTTATTTCCCTATTTTTTTCAAACATAAAACAAAGGCATCTTATTATCTTAGTTTTAATGCACAACTGGAGTTATGTTTTACAAAACTTCACTACTAACAACACACTGAAAAAAGTGAATTCCGTCATGGTCATATCACATATGACAAATGTGTGTCAACTATGAAAATTACATGTCGCTTATATGTATATTATATAACATGTCAATGTGTTTGACTATAAATGTCAGCAGAACCCACTACAAATAGGCTTCAAAACTATGGCTAATATTTTATAATATCTATACTGATAAACTGATTTGTTATTCTGAAACATTCAGATCAACAGTATAGCAGTTTGTAATAAAGATGTGGACTGTTGCTTTATGTGTCAAATTAAAATTGCTGATTGGTCGGTTATCAGCTCTTTACTCTTCCACTGGAGTAGGGTAAAAGCTTATGCCTGGTATAGATGAATACCTCAAATAAAAGTCCACATTTCTCATCCAAAGGACCAAACCAGCAGAATTACTCCAAAAGTGTAGAGTAAAAGTAGCTCATAGTGTGTATGCTGATAGTAGTGCTCGAACAAAATGTACCAGATTCAAGAGGCACTTATCGGAAAAATGTCGTATTTCGGAAAATGCTTTTATTTTGAAGTCAGTCGAAACAGGTAGTATCTTTCGATTATGTTCATGGTTAATGTCCGTGTTCCGTAAACTGTAGCATAATGAATAAAAAACGTCCAGTTTGAGAAGAATCACGTAGAAAACTTGTGTGAAAAATGTGTCGTCCCAATCACATGACAAAATCAGATTCCGGACCAAGTAGTCCTAAACAATTTAGCCAACTTATTGTGCTTCTGCAGATTTACTATCAGACAGATACTACACCAGCGGCTGGCTGGCCAAACAGAAGAATCGCGGCTGGTTTGACCACAGAAGAGTGGAGCAACGGCTGAGTTCGGCCAAAAAACTCTGTAACATTACGTTGTCTTACGTGTTTTTTATGTCCCTGAAATAAGCCAACTATTCAGTAGGATACACCTTTTGTGAAATATAAGGAATTGTAATCTGAAGTTTTAAGCGCCTTTTTTTCTTGAGTTTTAAAGCACTTTTCATATCTTCAAAAACAATATTATACATAAAGCATTTTCAAGGATTTCACAATTCTTCGTACGCCGTTTTAGTCGCCATCTTACCTGTTACCTGTTAGCTACTTCGTTCCCAAAACACGTAGACCAGACTCATGTAGATCTCATGGTTTTACGGGGATGATTCGAAGTTAATGACCGCACTGAAATATGAGGTAAATGTAGTGAAGTAACACAAGTTCAGTTAAAAAAATTTCTATGTTCAGTGCAATTTACTTTCACTTCCTACCTTGCCACTGGTGTGGCTGTTATTCTAGGCATCGTTTTCGGTTAATCGAAAGAACGAGTACTTCCGGTGTTTCGGATTAAATCTTTCAAAAATAAGAGCTTGCCGTCTTCTGATTCAAAGCGAGGAACGCAAAATAGTGAAGAAAATTTTAAACGTAATACAGCTGTTTTTAAGCACAAATACAATACCATAATATGGCCAGCAGCATTGACTATATCAAAAACAATTAAGCCTACATAGCTGCTTATTATTTACCATTTTTCTGAGGAAAGCACCATTACATAGGTTTATTTAATGAATTTGTGTTGTTTTTGATGGAAATATTATCCTTGATAAAATAATTTCACAAACATTCAATTGTACGGTTTGTGGTAGTCCTACAATTTCAATGTGCTCAATTATGTATTATGCAAAAGTTGCCAAAGAGCCACTTCAGGCATGTGCAGATATTGACGTGAAGCTCAAATCAGGGATTGATTTTTTTAACATTCACTTCAGAAATTGTTCTTTAGATTTTAAAGATTGCTTAAAGCATAGATTTATTACTGACAGATGGACTCATTATGGACACCCACAGTTAGTTTCAGGAATTCTCATCAGTTGCATAGATTTCTTGCATTGCATTTTGTTCAAAGGGTGTGTGTTGGTCATCAAAATACTGCATTCTGTGTATTTATGAGGATATGACTTTAGAAAATGCAACAAATATATGGATAGTAAACAAACAAAAAATATTATAACAGCTTCTGTAGAGAAAGTCGGCATTTAATGTGACCCCATCTGGATTCAGTAAATCTTTAACTCTCTTGGATTGATGGGTCTGGACCTTTTCCTCAAAAATCATGTATTACATTCCATATTGTCAAAATGTCCCAGAGGCTTTCATTTTAATACCTTTACAACTGGAAATATCCAGCAAATACAGTATGTATAGATTATTAAAAACAATAATGTATCTAGTGTGTTAATTCTTCACTCATTCAAAATACATAATGCTCTATGCATTATGTATTTTTACTGTATACCAGATGAAAATACATAAAATAAATGTGCCACGAGTCATTGATCTAGCCCCACTTTAAAGAAACAGCATACTATAGACAATTACATAAACCATACATAAAAAACAATTTACTTCCATTACAATGAGTCTGAACATCAGTAACATTTGCCTGAATTTTTCCTCATTTTTTCTAGAGCTGCCTCTTTTACTTTGAAAAGCATTTTCAGGCTTTCAATCTGAGCCATTAGAGTTCATCAACATTCATATTCACTGGAGATGATGTACAAGTGTGGTTGCTCAAGTGTGGTTGTTCTGCCTAAAAATTAAATCTTTGTGGACCCAAAAGTCTGTTGTGAAGTTTCCTACTTTTGTGCAGAGCACCTAAGTCTTCCATTCTTGCTTGGGTGGTCCTTCTTGCTTTGCTTTAGACTTCACCGTCGGATCCAGGGGACTGGGACAACAGGGACACATTGTACGCTTCCTCGTTCTCCTCAGTCTGCTGAGTTTTGTATTTAGATTGGTATAGGTTTGGGGCTTAGGAATGTCTTTCAAATCTGTGCAGAGGAGGTCTTCATCTAACGGTTCCATGTAGCAAATCCCTGGATCTTCTTCAGTATGACCCAATATTCCTATGCATGAACTTTGACCAATGGAGCGCTCGTTAATTGTCATGTGTGCGTCTGTGTTTAGTTTATTGTGAGAACATTCGTTATGGCTTAGTTCTTTGTGTAGACATGGAGAGATCTGGTCTGGTTTATCGTCCATGTGCATGTCCAGGTCACTGAAGGTGTCCTCTCTCCCCTCAAATCTATGTATACCTTTCTGAACATGTGAATTTACAGACCTTCTTTCTGAAGTCTTGGCTGGCTTCACCTGTATCCTCTGTAAGCAAATTTTCACATCAGCCATTATTCCAAAAGCCTGCCTCAGGGCGTGGTCTGATATGAGTTTAGGTGTACATGTCAAATATGGTGTGGGATTTGTAGAGATCTGCAGACAAAAGAATAGGACACTTACAATACAAATGCACACATATATTGACTTATACCATATCATTGTTCCTTTTTTAAAGGTATACTTGGCTATACTTTCACTGTGGCAACACTTTTGGTTGTGATGTTAAATAAACAATGCTTGGCCAGGTCCTTTGTATTTTACAACATAAAATCTTGCTAAACAGGTCCTGGAACCAAGTTTACTGGCCTGAAATGGTTATACACCATCTGATACTTGCCTCCATGCTGAGGGTTTCCATCTCTGTTTCATTGCATTTGCTGCCGTGGTCCATGCTCTGCTTGTAGTCCTTGTGTCCATTGATGGCCACTGCTGATATGCTCTGTATTTTAGTAGAATTTTTGTCTGTGTCAGCAGTAGCTTTGTTTTTTTCATCTGTCACAGAGTTGGAGCTTGTCATCTGGGTAGATTCCTCTTCAGCGGAGGGGTTGGCCAAGTCTTCACTTGAATCAGACTTGGATTTGGGTGGTATATATGACACAAATATCACATTATCTTCATCTAGAGAACTCATGGTGGCAGTTTGAAGCAATTCCTCATAAGGATCATCATCACAGAGGTCAATGACTTCATCTGAAGCTTGAGGAATGCTGGCGGATGCTTTCATTTGATGTTCATTTGAGGGTATGCTGACTTCTTTTAACTCTTTGAACTTCTTTGAATTTTTAAGGGGTGACATCTCAAGCTCTTGTCTCATTCTAAATGGCAGATTGCACTTTTTGGCAATAAAAAATATCTTCTCATTGCACATGACAAAGCTGTTTCCCTGTTCTACCCCACTTTTGGCTGGAATTGCCTGATAAACAGCTGTCTGTTTTGTAATGGTTCTGTAGCACACGTTCTTGTTTTCTCTTTTTGCAACTGTTTGAAGAATCTCTGAGGGGAAAGTAGGCAAATTAAGAGAGTCAAAACTTTGGTGGTGTGAGCTACTTTCTTCTTCAATTACCCACTTTACAGGACTGTTAGGCCTTTGAGAAAGCTTTTGGATTAACTTTAAATGTGGTTTTGGCCTTTTAGGCGTTGTAGGATCACATGTTGGTTTATTTTTTGCTGCATTAATTAGTTTGAGTGAATGGCATCCTGAATCAGTTAGTGGAGAAATGTGTGAACCTAAGGTGGTTGCAGGAGAGTTAGTTGGTGAATTCAAATTCTGCCTGGGGACATACTCCCTTCTTGAGGGTGCTGTGGATTTCACACTTACTGGCAGCTTATCAGGAGATCTTACAGACTTTGAGAATGGTAGAGTCTGAGGAACTTTTGTCATTTGGTTCATAGGTTGATGCGGTAGTGGATTTTTACTCACAAAATTTGAGAAGTTCATGGTAGCTACAGCTTGGTTAGACGAAACATTCACACCTGCATGGGTTGGGGATCTAACAATCTGCTGAGGGGCTGTGGCAATCAAATTTGATGTAGTTGCCAATTGAACAGGTAACTGTGCAATGTTTAGAGATATTTTTTTTTCTGGTTCAGAATTCATATTGTCTATGCCTATTTGAGAGCGGACAAAATGCCCATTAATTCTTTGTACAGGAATTAGCTTCATCATGTTCTTTCCGTCATCTCCAACAGCAGGAATCATCTGGTAGAAGACACTGGTCTCACTGAGGAAAAAAAAAAAGATCAGTCTGACTGTACTCAAACATTTTCCTTAAGTTTGTGGAAGGCTTGTGTGCATGGAAGGGAAAAATAAAAACAAAATCCAACACACACCTACTCCGACAATCTGTGGATGTATCAAAAACTTACAAGAAATCACATAAAAAGATTCAGGGTTCCCTGCATAGAGTATTAAATTAACCGATCTAGAAATATAAACATATCGTGCCTTATTTTTAGTAAGTATTTTGTGCATTCTCTTGGTTTACACTACTAGAAAATGTTTCAATGTTATATTGTTTTACTTTCATTATTATATATTAGTATTATTTTACTCTTTATCTACTTTTTAAATTTAACTTTAAAAGATTTAAAAAAGTTTAATCAAGGAACCAAAGACACCAATAAAAAGCTGGTTTATCCAACTTTTACCCAGGACAAAAACCATGCAAAAATTATGGAAAAAATGATTTGACATCTATTTTGACAATTATCAGTGTTGACCTGTATGAAAATGCTGATCATGACAACATTTTTGACCATGCGGACAATCCTACTTATGTATGTTCAGTAACAGATTCTCTTCTCTAAGTATTTTGTTCACATGGTTCAAGAAGTGGGAGTTAGGCACCAAACTAAACAACACTTACCTACAAGGTTCAGTAAGAATACCTGTAATAGGTGACAGTACTGCACTGTTGGATGCAAATTGTATATAATAGAAAAAGGAGTGAAGTTATTCCTGAAATACTGTATGGTAGCTATGAAGGATTCATCCTTATGTAAACAATACACAATCATTTTTCTATTTATTTATTGTGATTTGATGTTATAAAAGCCAAAGGAAATGATTGCATTGAGTTCTGATGTTACCTTAAAAAACCCAAACATTTTATGAGATCTTCGTTACTTCTTTGTGATCAGAGCATCAGAGAATAAGATGATTTTTTTGACATTAAAATATAGCCTAAGTAAAATGGGGCATAAAAACATGTCGTAACATTGAGAGATTTTGTAACATTTTGTGTTTCATTTGAGAATATGAACAAATTAAGCCACGCTGAGAAAGGAAAATTGCATGTCAAATTAAGAAATAACTTTAATCAATTTATTCCTTCCATATATCCTCTAGTCAGTCAAAAATTATTCAGTGAATTCATGATTTTGAGATTCAGGGCTTAGGGTTAAGGCTTATGTCATTCCCAAATTAGAATCTTAAAATTTACTTAGTAATTTCTCAATAATGTAAATAATAAAAGATAAATAAAAAAAGATGATTATTTCTGAAAAAAGAAACAAAAATATCAGGGGGTTCATGTTCTGGTATATTGTGTATTTTTGAAATAATGTATCGCTGTATTTCTGTGAAAAAATGTGTGTGTGTTTGGGGGAGTGTTATCCAGTTAGTCTTGAGATCATCAGAACCACACACTCTTAGTTCTCAATATGGACATTCTTCTAATCCATATAAATTTCTTTAATTCTTCTAATCCATATTAATATTCTTAATTACACTGCAGTGAATCTGACCCTTGTTTTCCTTTTAATTCCAAATGGTCACAGGCTAACTTTTTATGGAAATATATTGTTGACATCATCTATAACTCAACCACACAGTTACTGTACCTCGATGAGGTGTCCATTTCTTTTCCTTTTAAAGACATGGAGTTAAAGTTTTCCTTGTGTTCGCCGAATGTACACAATCTGAGATCGTTTCAGTCTCGCGCTAACGCTATACTTGAGTTTCCTCGCTCCGACAGGTTCTGCTCCTCATTATGTTTCACTAAGGCGATATCTTTAAGAAGCGTGAATCGGCTCCCTACCGCCACTTATCGACCGAATAAATATACGTTTTATTTGAACAGCGTTTTTCATTCTTCGTTTTCTTCTGGTGTTTCACATCCCGGCTTCCGTTTCTTTAGCTCGTTCGTCTTGTTTTCCTTCTTCTTCTCCTCCTCCTCTTCCTCCTGCTGCTTCTTCTTCTTCTTCTTTTATTCCGGCAGAATAGACGTTACACGGTGCATTGCTGCCTTTAACAGTCAGGATGCCTGGTCACTTGTTTACAATCTTACATCTTCATATGTAATCCTTTATTCGTTAAGAAGTCCAGTAGATTTATGCATGTTCCCCGAGGCGGGCTGAAAAGTGATTTATATTATTATATGTCTACGATTTCCAAAGTTCCAGACGCTGCTCTTTATACGGACACATTATCGGACACTCCGGGACAGTTTGCACAGCACACACAGTCCATCAGGACGTTTACCCATTTTTGCTAGTTGACCAAACTACAATGTCTTAATCCGAGTCTTCTTAAAATTTCCTGTCATTCCAGTAAATACTTGTTCAGGCTTGACATTTGGTTTAATCGAAAAGTAATGGCGCCCTCTACTGCTCCTTCCCACAGTTTCTACCAGACCGAGTTGATATATTTTTAACTAACTTCCACTCAAGCACCCCTGGAATGATTTTGAAGCCAAGCTCCCTGTCTTCTCAGTTTTAAGTAATAAAGTAAGTAGCTTGTAACAAGATCTGGCTGAGCATTGACCTTTTCGTAGCTCAATGAGGTCAACACAGATGTAGAATTAGAACAAATGACTATATGTTTAGTCTCCCCTGCCCACTGTAGTGCACAAATAACTGCAGTAATTTCAGTTATACACTGACACTCTCTTGTAGCCTTTTGCTATGGGCAACATCAAACTGAGGAATGTAACCCCCCATTTTATCTTGACATTATATATTTTGACCTATTTGTAAAAATCTTTACATGATTCAACCAGTTACTCTGTACAGCCCTTCCTACCAATTTTAAATAGTTGGAATCTTCTTTGGCTCTTACACTTTCCATGACACTGACATGACATGTCTAAGTCAGGGGTTGGCAATATCCAGGAAGGAATGGTGAGCCCCACAGGGTCTGGGGCCACCCCTATCTCCTCAAATCCCATCATCCCCATTTGTGAGAAAAATTAAAAGAATAAACGGGTCATTCTTCTTCTGTTCTCTCCACTCCCAGACTTAGGTTAGAATTTGTTTAGCTGGACAACATTCCTTATATCCTTTTTATTTTTCTATATACTGCATTGACAATTTATCACACCTCATCTAGTGAATGCATTTTAGCAGAGATTTAATTTTCCTTTTCCTTCTTTGTGGAAAATATTTACATTTCATAGATGTGTTGACAAGTTTTTCAGAGCAACTTGTTTTGGATTGATAAATAAAGCTCCTCCTCTGTAATAGGCCACTTATTCAGATTACTGTCTTAACATGTGGATCACCCATTTACATCAAAAACCATGCGCCATAGGCTACAATTGTTATCTCTTTAGTGTACAGCAGCCTACTTTATACAGAGATGGCTACGAGTACACTCAGCATGTCTGTGACACAGTATGTAGATACCCAGCCCTGGGCAAAACACCAGATTTTTAGTGAGTCCCGTTCTTGAATGCTGGTTTTAATATATATAAAATGTGTAAAACTTGTGTGGAATAAGAGACTCTGCAACGTATTGGGTTGAAATTAAAACTACTAAGAGTTGTTGCTCTAAATAAACTGTTCCATCTTTTTTGTGTTCAAAGGAGGACGAATGAAGTTTGCATTTTAAGGGTTTGATTTTTATTGGGTATCTATTAAAAAAGATATGACAGAAAAAACATGTTAATGAAATATATATATATATATACACATAAAGACCCGTGCTGTTTCTGATAATATAGATTCACATTGTGATCTCTTTACGGAGGAAAACGTACACACATGCTCCTTTGTGTTCACACAACAGGACAACAAAACACATGAAAACTTAGTCCTTTGTTCACATCAAATGACACCTCTCTCTTTTTATGCAAGTCCAATAAATTGAACCAACAACCTTTTAGTTTGAAGCCTACTATGCTGCTTTTTTTTATCTTTTTATTATTGAATGAGATTTATTTCATTCATTCATTTATTCATTCATCCATTCATTCATCTTCCAAACCCGCTTCATCCTTTTTGATTGCACTTAATCAAAAAAGCGTCAACTGTACAGTTGTAGTAATAACAACTGAACTCAATAAAAGCAGAACTATATAAAACATTTCTTGTACAAATCCAGGTGTATCTAAGAGGAAATACTGCAAAAATTAAGGAGTTCTTTTACAGACGTGGAAGGCTTGCTCGCTGCATTTCAGGAAAGGAATCAAGCAAGCACCTTTTCATCCCTGTGCCCAAATGTTTGACAGCAGCACCTTGTAAGTGTTCATCTGTTAAGCTTGACTAAGACAAATATTCATAATTGAACCATATTTCTATCATGAACACAGGTCGATTGTCAAGGTCCATTGTTTGCTGTTTTGAAATTATTTGATATCTCTGTAAATTTATTGACAGTATGCTCGACTTGCATTTTTATTACCAAGGTTCAAAGTTACTTTATTTGTACCCGTAGGTAGATTTGTTACCATTATGATTACAACTGTTATGACTATTTCCCTGTTACTCCGTACTGTACTTCTAACATGCAATTTCATGTTGGTTTCAAATATTACTCTCATTATTCTTTCCTTTCTTCACTTAAATTTCTTGTACCCATGTTAAAACATATCTTCTATAAGATATGGCAATGGACATGGAAAATATACCAGCACAACTCATGGACTAAGCTCCGTGTGCCTGATCTACACCACATGGACTCAATCTATATACATATATACACCACATGGACTCACTCTATATACATATATACACCACATGGACTCAGCTCCATATACTG
>JAPTHA010071564.1:14694-57094 GCA_029814585.1 Gymnapogon annona | reverse complement strand
GATACAATACCTCTGTGGGGGGGGGGGGTGCTACAAATAATTCACCGATGTCATGAACTACTCTGGTTGTTGACATTGTTGATATTCTCATTGTTGGTTTGTGGGACGTAAATGATCAACGCACTACGTGTAATATCAACTACGGGCTCAAGAGCTGTGATTCATGTGAACAGCAGAGGTGGGAGGATAGCGGTGTGTGTGTGTGTGTGTGTGTCCGCCCCTCTCTGAGAAGTAAAGAGTTAACGGAGCGGTGGGTTTGCCCATTCTCCTGCTGTGAGTGACGCGATCATCTCTCTTATCCCTCAACTTTGCCTGTTGCCAGACCCAGGCAGCCGATGTGGACGCAGAGGCTATCGGCGCTGACACACACACAACGCGATCACGCCACCGATTTATTTTTTTTTTAATTTTTTTGATTTTTTTTTACGATAACCCCACCTCGTGTCTTTATTTTTTTTTCCGCCGACTTTTCCCGCAGTGTGCTTACTCCGTAACGATGCTTTTTAGTTTTCTAATCCATCGGACTCCCCGATGTTGTGCAGTCTACTACACGAAGGCGTGAATCTCTCTGAATAGAGGTGGATCTTTTCCGGATACCGTGAGGGTATAATACATTTAAAAAAAAAAAAAAAAAGAAAAGAGGGAAAAAAAGAAGAGTTTCGCGGAAATCCCCCATCAACAAAAATGCCGAGGAGGAAACAAGAAGCGCCTAAACGCGCACCAGGTACGTCTCTCCGACTATAATAACCCTTTTTTTTAAATAAAGGGTTTAGTCTTGATAAAGCTGCGGATGTTACCTTTGAATCGTAAAGCTCGCTGCATTTCCGTTTCCACTTAGTGTTTTTCTCTCTCTCTCTCTCTCTAAACGATGCGCTTTGTCGCTCTTACTTTCTCTCGTCAGACCCCATATGTTATACTGACACCTTTTTATTTCGGACGTACAGTTTATTTACACAACAATCGTGTGCGTATTTCCCCGTCCTCGTCACCCTGCGTAGTCTCTCCGGTCCCGTCGGATGAGTTGGTTTGCCGTAAACTTTCCCTTCCTATTGTTCCCAACTTGGATTCCTGCTAGTTGAACGTTTCCAAGTGCCACCATGATTTGATTCGTAAGAAGAACACCTCTGGATAAAAAGGTGTTTCTCGTAGATAGTGAGTGCCCGAGGCGTGCCATAGAGGAGGGGGGGGCATAAGGGCTTTGTGCGCATTTGATCCGAGCGCATAACTTATTTCCACAAGCGGAAAAAAAGCTTTACCTCTCCTCTTTTTTCTTTTCTCGCTATAAGATAAACAATTTGGGCTCAGACAATGGGGTTTCGTGGGCTGGAAGGAGCCATAATCGACAGTTGCCATGTCTGATTTGACGGTTGATTGATTGGCTGTCATGCGGCTTTGATCCGATCCTTCCCGATTTGCATCAGAAAATCACTTCCCACCATGTGCTGCAGGCCCCTGACGTCACGTTTAAACCACTTTGAAAGGCCCTGTGTACTTTTTTGCTCCGCGTGAGTGTGTGTGTGTGAGTCTGTGTCTGCGCGCGTGCGTGTGTACGTCTCTCTCTCTCTCTCTCTCTCTCTCTCTCTCTCACACACACACACACACACACACACAATCTCATTCTTGATGGTCAAGTGACTCACGAAAAAAAGTGAAAGAAGGGGGACAAAGTGGTTTCACAGTGAGACATCACACACACACACAAACAGACACACACACTTCCAGCAGAGAACATCACACTCCCATGTGCACATGCTCACTTGTTCACTTTGAACGCACACATACACACTCCCAGTTGGGTAGAGGAGGCGGGAGGAGTGGGTTAGGGGTTGTAAAAGGAGCCGTGTGCTATGTAATGGAGGGGAGGAATGGGTTTGCTCTGTCAGACTGGGCCGTCACAACGGCTTTGTTTCATGTTTGATTTAATTGTCTCTCCCCTGACAGGCCCATTCATCAATGGCTTTAATGGTCAATCAGAGACAGGCTGAGTGAGTGCTCCCATTCTGTTTAGCCATAAGCTGGCCTGGGCTTTTATTTCATCAAAATGCCCCAGCCTAATGTACATGCTCACTGGCTCAGAGTGGCCGCGGGGAGCACATAAAGAATGACTGAAAGCTTTCTGATTTCAGATCAGTGAGAAGGATGTTTTTTTTTTCATCTCCTCTCCTCTCTACTCTCTCTCTCTCTCTCTCCTTCCTACTACATTGCTGTTTCTCTGTTGACGAAAGGGAATAAAAGGCTGTAATATAGATCGTTTTGTGTTTTTAGAAAACAACTTTTTCTCCCTGAAACCACGCTTCTTTGTTCATTCATTCATCTATTCATTTCTTCATTTTTTCATGCTCCCCTTCCACCCCTGTCAGTCAGCTCGTGCAGCTGCAAGTTATAAAGTTGTCAACTGTTCAGTGGCACACAAAGGGTGATGATGAATTGATTGCAGCACAGAGCATGGTGATAGAGAGAGCAAAGAAAAGGATGACAGATGATGGGCCTTGATTAGGGACTTAGGGGGAGAGTCTGCCCACTGCAACCTTGAGACTTGCATGAAAAATCTACCTCCCCCCCTTCCTCCACACCCACCCCACGTTGCTCTCTCTCATTGTCTCTCTAACATAAACTCTCTCAGCCTCTCCCTCTCTTTCTTTGCTTCCTCTGTCTGAGAGGGGTTTTCTCTCCACAGTAGAAAACTTGTTTTGCCTGCTTCATTAGCGTTAGTCCAATTAGCCGTGAGGCTGATGGAGTCCTGACAGGCCCTGTGATTGGAGATGACAAGCTCGAGGTGCCCAACCCAATGAGGTTTGCCACCACTTTGATGTAATCAACTTGATATTACACAGAGCCGCTCGCCTTTGGTTGTGCTGTAACTCAATTTTCCGCTGCAGGTGACAAATGGGCCTGCGTACCTGGGTCAGGTCTGAGTGCTCTTAACAACCGAGGGCAGCTGGCCACATAAACAGCCCAGTAAACATGAGAAAGAGACTCTCCCAGCTTTAGAAATACAGACCGCCTTCCTTCACCACTGGCGATTAGCACCCCTGCAAACCCCGGGGCCTGAAGCTGTTGAAATGGCTACAGAAAGTTTGAATTCCCCACCGTCTTAACAGGAAGCCAGCATTGGCTTTACACATGTGGGCACAGACATGGCTATTTCACTGGAATGTGTAACCTGTACTGTATGTCTTCAGAATGGTGTCAGTGTATTTACAGTATCCACAGTGTTGCATGTGTCAGTGCCCTGTCAGGCCACCATAGAGAACACACACGCAGACATGCTTCTGCAATAGCCTGCACTGTGGTCGCTTATGCATGGTGTGTGCATGAGAGAGAGTCTGAGTCAGAAGAAGAGGGGTGGGGGATATGGTGTGGATTGGGCCAACCTCCACAGCAGTCTCTTCTTTCTGCAGGGTCAGGATTATAGCTGCCAGACTGGCAGCCATCACTCATGTCTGACTGTGTGTGTGTGTGTGTGTGCTCAAATCAGTGGGCATACACATTCTGATTTGATGGGTTCAAAAGTGTGTTTGTGTGTGTGTGTGTGCGTGCGTGTGCAGCTTAGCTAGTGACAGTGGTGAAAGGAATTGTAACTATAGACCACCTGAAGGGGTCAGGCCCTAATACACTGAAGACTTGAAAGCCCTCAACGTCTTCTAGTTTCTTCTTCACCTACGCAGCTCATATGACTAACAAACAAAACGGGCGCAGATCAAAAACATGCTGTGCTAACACTGCAAGATACTAGCATTTATAGCACATGTTGGAGACACATGCATAGTTGGTTGTAAAAAGCACGCAGCAAAATGAAGTGAGCTGTTTTTATATCTGTCCGCATTCCTGTTGTTTATGTGTGAAAAGCCTGCCCTTACAGAAGCAGCAGGGGTGCGCCGGTTGAGACTTAATTGTTCAATAGACATACGGACCAACAGCGTTAGCAGGCTTTAACAACAATACGCCTCCGCTGGCGTTGTTTGCAGGTGTGAGCTTGGCAAATGTTTTGGCATTGCAGGGCCTGTTGCTAATGAAAGTCCTGTGGCTGGATGCCGGTGAGGTTGAGTCACGTCTGTGATCTATGTGTCTGATAAGTGCATACCTAATGAGGCCGTGAGCACCAGTGGAAGGAGGAGGAGGAGGGAGGTTGACGGAGTGTTTCCCACAGGTATTGACAGATGCCTTTTTGTTTTTGCTATAGGCCCTGACTCCATAAATCCTGCCTGTGTAATGATAACAGTGCCACCCTGCCAGCAACTAAGTAGAAAGAGGGCAGAGGGGGAGGAAGAGGAGGAGGTGTGGGATGAGGAGGAGAAGAAGAGCGGGGGCGGTGAAATGGGCCTTCTCTCCTTTTTAACACACACTTGGCAGATGTCAAGCCATAGGGTTGGGCTATGTGAGAGAAAGAGGAGTGTAAGTGCAGTAGTAGTGTCACAAATAGAAAACCGTTAGCCATACACTCTTTTCTTTCAGCTTTCAGTGTGCTTTCAGCTGAGGTTTTCAGCCGGGACTGCTGTCTGGGCAGTGAGTTGGAGGCTTTGTAAAAATAGTCCCACCGCTGTTGTGATAGATGCAGCTGCACTGTGGCGACAATTGGGACAGGATGGATACCCCCCCACCACTCGGCTCAGCCCCACTACCCACCCTCTCGCTCTCTCTCACACCCCTCCCAGAGGTAGAGAGCGTCAGAGCCTGGTGGGATGTGTGCTCTTTTCGGGGGAAACTGAGCTGCTCCGGTCTTCAGGGGTCCTGAAACCCAATCCAGGAGGAGAATAGCCCGGCCATGCCAGAGAGCCGATTTCCTTTTCAACAGACTCATTTATCACTGACCCACCCTTCGCTTCTGACACGGTGACGTGTGTCATTTATCAAACAGGCTTTACCAGACACACAGAGAAGGGAGGTGGATAGGGGGCACAGAGGAAGAGAAGTAGAGAGTGAAAGAGCAGAAAACAAGACAGAGAGTGGACTGAGAGAAACAAAGACAAGGAGAGGAATGGGGAATGAGGTATAGAGGCAGTGGAGAGAGACAGAGAAATGGAGAGCGAGGAAAAGAGACTGTCATTTGTGCATGTTTGTCCGTGAGTGTGAGTGTGAGTGTGTGTGTGTGTCCGTGTGCGTGTAAGAGTTTTTCCAGGGAAGAGTGACTTTTCCTGAAACCCTTTAGGAGACGCATTTGGGAGGGGAGATTTTTTCGAGATGACAGGGAGGATTGAGTTACACTGAGTTGTGTTTGATGAGTGACAGAACGTTCTTCCACAGCACGTCTATGGACGTCTGTATGAAGGAGAGAAATATGTTTTGTGAGTTTAATAAGTATGACGTTGTCGTGTACTTTAAATATATATTGGCTGAAAATACACAGAGCCACTTCAGAGATGTGTGTGCGTGTGCATGCACGTGTGGCCATATGGCGTCAGTGTTTAATGCTTTGTGTGTGTGTGTGTGTGGGTGTGTGCGTTACTCCCTGATGAGCAGGCCTGACAGGTATCACTCATGCAGCAGCCTGGCCTTTAAATGAACCCGAGCTGCTCTGCTCTCTCGTGGCCCTAACAGGCTCTCTCCAAGATGGATGCTTCTTTAAAAATCAGATTAATGATGGATACCAGGCTTATAGTGCCATTTATCATGAAGAATATTATTTAGGCCGGCCGTGTATGGCTGTAACTGGAGAGCCAGGACGAGAAGAAGCAGGGTGGAAAGCCTTAGACAGACACTCACTGTGTGATGGATGGCTGAGCGCTCTCTCTGAGTGTTACTAGACACCAGTGCCGCAGCAGTAGGCCATAATCAGATAGCCCAGGGATGTTTATCCCGCAACTACACTACCCAGATTGCCTTGCCTAGAGGGTTGTTTTTTATGAAAGGTGTAGTCTATCATTATTATCGTCTTCAAAAAGTTAGGAAAAAGATGAGAAAAAAACCTAAAGGAAACACGATTCAGAGACCACAATGGAGTTTTACACTTATTAGTATTGGTGTACTATAAAATGATTCACTATGACTGACTGTAATGATTACCTACAAGTTTCCATCTTGCTTTCCCCGGCAGAGTCCCCGGCCCCACGTCATTCCCCAACAATCATGAATAAAAGAGTACAGTGAGAGGTCAAGGCAAGGCCAGCTCTGCCATTGCAAAAAAAACAGTTGTTTTGTTTTTTTGTGCACTTCTTGTTCTCTCTCTGTCTCCTACCTCCTCCTCCTCCTACACACTGCTGTGATTTATGGTGGCCATCCATCTTCAGGCTGCGTCCATCACCTCCTCGTTGCTAGGTGATCATGGCAGCAGCTGTGTGTTGTGAGAAGGGGTTTTAGTCAACCCACTCCCAACCCTAACTTTAATCCCACCACCCCCCACCCTTACCCTCAAATTCAACTTTAAGACCAGTCTCGGCAGCAAACTACAAACTTAGCGCCTGGTTTCAGTCCCCCCAAGTCCACACTGTTGCACTAATGTTAACTCCAGCTTCAAATACAAACCTGTGGTCAGACTTAATTAAATTTCCCAACCTTTAGTCATGTGTCACCTAAATACCGGCTTATACACAAATCTGTCAACAAAACCTGTGTGTAACTCGTATTATTTAACGTGTATATCTTGTCTCACTAGTCAAATTATCATTATATGTAGAGTTTTGCAACACACTAAAGTCAGACAGTGTGCAACGAATGACAAAACATGATGACAGATTTACAAAAGTCACAGAACAAACAAAAGCAGTTCAGACATGTTGTTTTTTTTTCTTTTTATAGGAAACGCAACACAAGGTCTCGAAAATAAACCTTAGAGTTTAATATTAATAACACTGATCACTACAAATGGGGGGGGGGGAAGAAACATGTCAGAACTAGTTGCAATGTCTGTTGTTGTTCGAAGCGAGAACATCTAAAAAGCGTCATAGTTAAAAGATTTTTAGTGCGGTGACAGTATTACCTCATTTCATTCCTTTGTGTCAGACTCTATTCACGCAGACTGGTGACCTTTTGACTACATTGTTACCGTATATTAGGCCCGAACAACGGCAAGAATGAAGAAATAAACAGCAGTTCTGCTCCACCGAGCTTTTCTTGAAAGCTGCTTTTGAGAAAGACTGACGTAAAGGAAGCGGGCAGGGATGGGATAGTGTAAGGAAGTTTGACTGACTGCATATCATCAGACGAGACAGGCTTGGGGTGCGTGTCAGACGAGAACATCGCCTTCCTGTGGTGTCGAGATCCTTAATACCGTCCATGTATCCGCACCTGTGGAGGGTGTTTGTGTTCTTTTTTTTTTTTTCTTACATTTCCATTTTTATTTATCACAGATCGTGGTTGCATAAAGTGTCAAACCCCTGAAACTCCAACTTTATGAGTTCGGTCACCTTGTTCTTTTCCACGCTCCAGTTAGTAACAACAAGACGTCTTTATGTGTTTGTGATTTTGGTGTTATATCAGATAAACAAGATGAATTTTTTTTGTAGGTCTCGAAGGTCTGTATGTACAGCTGGAGGCTTGAGGACCAGTCATAACACAAAAAATGAGCTGAGGGTTAAATTGATTCCACTGTCTTTTTTTTTTCCTCCTTTTTTTTTTCTGTCACTCTGTTAGCTTTACTTTGTCTTCATCTCCCTATCTTAACCCCCCCCCCCCCTCCCCCGACTCCCTCTCTTTTGCTACGTGCATTGACAAGGTTCAGCCCAAAGCTTTGCCTGAGGCCAGAATGATCTCTCTGTTTTTCCCATCTCCCATATCACACATCCTGCACTACAATCGGCGGACACAATGTATTCACAATGCCATCAGGGGGTAGAGAACACACACAAATAAAAACTGACAAAGACATCCATGATAGCTTGTAACGTGATCACAGCTACGAGTGTAATGTGAAAGCAGAGTTATGCATTAAAAAAAAAAAGGGGGAAAAAAAGCCTGAATGTGAACCGCGCGCTAGGTCACCTTCTCTGGTCATATCCGAACAAAAACGACTTATGTCAGGACTTGTTAATTTTTTCAGATGGCCACTGATCACCTGTTACATATTTTCTCGTGGGACCGTGAGGCGGCCTGAAAGGATCAAAGGGAAAAAAGGGTGGGAGAACAAAGTTTGATTAAGTGTGTTACTTTGACAAATGTGTACAACAGAAAGGCATTTTAGGTATGTTAGTGATCTTCTGCTATTTTGACAGAATGGGGCTGTTTTCGACTAAATTATTCTAATCTATTTAAAGAGTCTTTCACTGCTGGGAAACTTGAGAGGTTGAGTGGAAGTTTGTGTTTTCTTTCTCTTTTTTTTTTTTTTTTTTTATTGAGACTGAGGTGACTTCCTGTCCTGTAGTGTTCTGGAGTTGCTTCCTGTCAGAAGAACCTCCCGCTGAGAGGCCATGTTGGTTTAAGGGCGTCAAGGTCCAGTAAAAATATTGTACACATGTCAAGGAACACTTGTCATGTTGTGACACAGTTTAACTCCCTCCTCATGCACTTCCTCAAAGCCAATCTTTAACTGACTATAGATATTTTGACCGAAGTGTCTCACTCCTTCTCATCGGATGCATAATAATAATAAAATAAAAGACGAGCTTTGTTTATACCGCATCTTTTATGAAGGCTGAATTGTTTCAATGATACATATTGGAGAAAAAAAATCCCATACATGTGAATTCAGTAATCCAGTATGAACACTCAGCAGTGCTTGGAAGTTTTTTGGAAAATATTACAGCATGATGAACATCCGTTCTTGTATACTAGCTGTGTCTTTATGTAAAAAATTAAAGGAGTATACATGAAACTATGAAATTCATATAAACATAATTCTTTCTATTAGGCTGATTATAAAAAAATGTTCTATTTTCTTATAAAAATGTGTATAATGCCAGTTATATCACTGTCTTTGTTTAAGTGGAATATCTGCATAAAATTAACATTTTGCAGTACATTGGTTGATGAGGAGTCTAATTACCATATTTAGGAGATTATTGCGCACAGTAGTATAAGCACGTCCTTTCAAAATATGGAACAAATTATATTGAGTTTTTTTTCCTCTGAAATATACAGACATATGCTGTCTACACCGCACCTTCTTTTTAGCATAAAATAGGACAGATGAAATATGATACTCATGATGACCCTTACAAAGGACTCGCCTTTTTTTTTTTTTTTGATCTCGACGCTTGCGGCAAGGTTGTGAATTTTTCTTCTTTTTTCAGACCGAGCCGTCGTCAGAGTATGAGGGTCATTCTCAGGTACCGTTTTTTAATGACGCATCCTGTTTACCCCTCTACCGCTAGGTGTGATCTGGCTCTGAGACTGTTTCCCCAGCTGTGGATGCCAAACCAAGAGCATTTACTTGGGTCACGGTAGGGGGGGGGGGGTTAAGAAGAAGACTACACCAAGTTCATAGATTCACATTTGATAAAAAGGTTTCTAAAAAAAAAAAACCCGATGTTGATTGAGTTGTTTTCGTGTTCTTGCAGACAACATATCACAAACACATCAGTGATTTTTTTTTTTTCGAGGTCGTCATAAAATCACTCGTGCATACCAGACCCATTTAAACACAGCATTAAAAACCGACAGCGCTTTCAGCAGCTCGAAAGGAGAAATAACCCATGGGACGGAGGGAAGGAGACAGAGAGACACTGAAAGGCTTTGCTTTACAGGCAGCCACAGCACCTTCCTGCTTAATCACCCCCTGTCCCTGCCTTGTCTGTTGTTCCTGATCGTCAGAGCAGCACTGCAGTATTTCTATCAGATGATCTCTCCCTCCTCGTCTGCGGCCCTTATGTTTATGAAAATGATACTCCACAGGAATGCCTCCTGCATGCCAAGATGTCACTGTCTTTCCTCATCGCTTGCATCTACGTGCATGTACAACTGTTTTTGTGTGTTTGGGGAGGGGGGCAGTTTTTGTAACTGACTGACTATCTTTATTTATAATTATGTGGGGGTGTTTTGGGGGCTGGTGTAGCTTAAGGTGAAATTTGAGTTGTCTGCATTTGTGATGTTTTTTTTCTATTATTTTTTTGTCAGTTTGTATGTTTGGGTGAATGTGTGATTGCTATTTTTGCACGAGCCGTGACTGAGATGTTGATTGTGTGAAAAGTACACCTCCTACCCTTTTTCTACCATTCATGGATCTTAATGATTCTTGTTTAACCCTTTTATCCCCGCACACAGCGTTAACCCACTTTATCACTACACTAACGCACACATCTTTTTTTTCATACAAACATTAGGAAAAAGTCATGCACTATATGCTTCGACATTAGTTAAGACTGCATTCAGGAGTATTGTTGTATTCATAATCCTCATCTTTTTTATTCTAAGGGAGCCTCTATACTCCCATCACCTTTTATTAGCTTGATAAATCACCTCTGTTGTCAGTCAAGCCAGGGAGAATAATTGGATGTGGTTGTCGCCCTGTGTGATGGATTATCAGTCATTGGGGATTAAATTAACAGATAGTGCTCAGACATAATGGTTTTTGTTTTGCATTTTAAATTGCCTGGGAGCATGGCTAGACTGTAGGTTTTTATAGCAGGTCCTCTTGGACTTGCTCCGCCCCTTCCTTGGCTTAATAACATATGAACCATAACCTATGGGGCTGCCACTTTATTCATATGAAATGTAAAACATTTTACTGCCAAGTTAAAACGCAGAGACAGGCTTATGAATATTATATCTTGACATGAAATTGAGTATGACAATGGTTTGATGAAATAGGTAGACAATGTGAAGAAATATGATGAAAATTTTTGTATTGGAGAAGAGAAAGGTGACCTGACAAGTTGGTCAAGCATTGTGCCAGCCTTGCCTGATGCAAACTGACATCTGTGACCAGCTAGTCAGGATACAAACACATTAACTACCTCGTTCTGGCTGGATTTCCTCTTTGAAATGAGAATCTGACACAAATACCTTCCAGGAGAGATGAGGAAGAGAAAGTAAAGTGAAAGGAAAGAGGGTGTGGGCAGCCGCTTGAGCACAGCGAGATCTCCCTCTTGCGTGTTTACCCGAGCATGAGCGATTTACCTCCTCAGCCCCTTCTCCGTCCTGCAGACCCCTCCCTCCCCTCCACTTTCACATTATCATAATTGTGTCCAGAACATGAGGGGCCAGGGAAGTGATCATGTCATTTTATTTACACCCTGCTTGGCCCTTTTTACAAACGACATGCCACTGACTGCCAAGCGGACTGGGGCCCGACGACATCTTTTGATCAGGGCTGTCGGGGCCTATCAGCGGAGAATGGCAGGTAATGGATATCCAGTGACAAACCAAATCTCCGGGAGGATGGAGAGTGGGCCGCACCTGCCAGGTCTCCATTAGGCTGGCCTCTCAGTGGGGCTGCCTGCTGACTTTGCCCCCAGGGCCCAAATCAGACCAGCGCCAGCCGCATGGCTGCCTACAGATTGGCTGTTAGCACTGGAAATGAGAGTTATTTCAGCTATGACATTTTTGTTTAGACTGGACGTGTGTGCATGGGCCAGTTTGGGGGAATGAAGGATTTAGTCACAGAGTGTGTGTGTTTGTGTGTTTGTGTCCACATGCGCTAGCTTGTGTCTGTGAGAGCTCGAACCATTAAGGACTTTACCTAAAGCTACTTTCTGTGGCATTTGTCTTAGTTTACAATATTGTCCAAATGGCCTCAGACCTGTCCACAGGCCATCCCCTATTTTCAGAGATTATTTGTTTTTCCTTAAGTTGAGCGGTTGAGTGGGTGAGGTGGACAGGAAATGACTGAGACGGTGTGGAAGATGAGTGGTGGGTGAGTTGGCGTTGGGTGGGCAGGCTCACAGCCACAGGAGACACAGGATTGTGTGTGTGTGTATGTCGCAAGGTGGGGGTTGAGTACATATCATTTTCACGCGTACAATCATGCACACATGCACCTATAATCTCTTTCCATCTACGCAGTGGGCACTAACTCCAGTGACAGGTTGCTTATGTGTCGCCATCATGTTGATGATCTTCGCTCTCGCTGTATCCTCTCCACCCCAGTCTTCACCTCTGCCTTCCTATTATTTTCCACTTCTTTTTCTTCCTTTTCATTCTTCCTTTATTTTTCCTGATGTGTGAAATATCTCTGTAGTATATTAGCGTGACATTTAACACCTGCTTAGATTGTTGAGATTAGCTTCAAAGAATGCAGCTAGAAGCAGTGTGTTGCCCATCTTCCTCATATTATACCAGTAATCAACTCACTTCAGTCCAGATGACACTGTGGGATGTCTATCCAGCGTGTCAAAATTTCATCATCAAAATTCTGACATCTCTTTCTTGAAAGTACTAAAGATATCCTGTTTGTCTGTGTGAGCATGTGCGTGTGTCTGTACACATATGTGTGTGTAATCAGAGAAGAGGCAGATGAAGAGGCGTCAGACATATTAACTGACAGATGGAGGTTGATCCAACTCATTTATTACCCCAGAGGAGAATGCCACAGTGAGATTGGGCTTCATTAATTTCAGATTTAGTTTTCATTTCAAGCTGTTGCGCCCTGAGATAAATAAAATGGCGCATTATGTTTTTGCCAAGATATTTCTTTTTTGTTTTCCTCCAATAGAAGGAGTGAAAAGAGGGGAGGCATAAGTTCCGTGTGGCTGGGGTAGTATATAAATACAGGCTCGCCTAGAGGAAAATAACACCTCAACGGTTGATGAGGTGAAATGGGATGACTGTAATTTCTCAGCTCAGCTTTAAAGGCTCCCACACAGATGGCTCATTTATCCCTGGGAGTCCTCGGGCACACATAGCAGGAAAACTTTTTCTCCAGTTATTCTAACATAGCATGTTCACTCCCTGCAATTTAACTCATCTCTTTCTTTTTCTCTTTGTCTCCATTTTCCTTGCAGCCTATTCTCCTGAGGAACTGGCAGAGCAAACTGTGGAGGGTGAGGAGGCAGAAGCAAATGACCTGCCCGCAGCCCCTCAGGATGACCTTCCCATGAAAGATGATTTTGACGAGCAAAGTACAGGGCCTGCCAAGGACCAAGCATGTGACCAGGAGTCAGCTGGAGCTGCAGAGCTCTCAGGACAGGAGATGGACAGTGAGTCGCATTTGAGTGAGACCAGTGACCGTCTCTCAGACTTCGAGAGCCCCCCCAGAAAAACTGAGAGCAACCCAGTCACACTGCCTCTGAACGGAGGCACTAAGACACCACCTATCGGTATGGACACTCTGGAACAAATGAAGGCTATCTACTCCAGCTTCTTGAGCAACTCTTTCTGGTCACCGCTGAACTTTACTTCCACACAGCCTCAGGCGCAGTCATCGGCTTCCACAGAAAAGCCAACTCGAAGCAACAGCACTAGTAGCAGTAGTAGCTGCAGCAGCAGTAGTTATGACTGGCACCAGTCTGCAGTGGCAAAGACATTACAACAACATCCTCCCCAGAGCCGTCATCCTCCTCAGTCTGAGCCCAGTCTCTTTAGTACAGTGCAACTCCACAGGCAAAATCCAAAGCTGTTTGGTTCAATCTTCACCGGGGCCAGTAAGTTCCGCTGTAAGGGCTGTAGTGCCGCTTATGACACCCTGGTAGAGCTTACAGTTCACATGAATGAGACAGGCCACTACCGCGATGATAACCAAGACAGGGCAGGTAGTGGTGCAAGACGCTGGTCCAAACCACGTAAACGATCTCTGCTGGAGATGGAGGGGAAAGAGGATGCTCAGAAAGTTCTGAAATGCATGTATTGTGGTCACTCTTTTGAGTCCCTTCAGGATCTCAGTGTCCACATGATTAAGACCAAACACTACCAGAAAGTGCCTCTAAAGGAGCCCATGGCCCCTGTGGCAGCCAAAATCATGTCTTCAAAGAAAAGGGGACTTGTGGGTTTGGACCTCACTTCCTCACCACGTTCTAGAGAAGGAACCCCCAAAGCTAAGCAGGCACAGACAGACCCGAGTGAGTCCCCGCAGAAACCCTCCTCCACCCTCTACACCAACTCTAACAGCCGTTATGGCCATCAGAATGGTGCTAGCTACGCTTGGCAGTTTGAATCCAACAAATTACAAATTCTTAAGTGCATGGAGTGCGGAAGTTCTCATAATACACTGCAAGAACTGAGAACCCACATGATGGTGACAGGACACTTCCTGAGGGTGACTAGTTCTGTGGGAAAGAGAATTAAAACGCTTCCTGAGGCCACCTCCCCCAATCCTGTGAGGGTCACCAGTCCTGCTGAACAGAGGGTCCAGTCTGTCCCACTCGCACCCTCCACCTTCTCTCCTCCCCCTCATCAAACTACCACAACTCCTCCTGCCACTTCTCCTCCGCTTAAAGAGATTAAAAAAGAGGAGGTTGAGGAGGAGTGCACTAAGGAAGAAGCTGTTGGAAATGAAAGGCAAGCTTCAGCTGGAAAGGAGGAGGATGCTGAGAAAGAAGAAAAATATGACATTTCAAAGTATAACTACCTGACTGAAGAAGACCTGCAGGAGAGCCCTAAAGGCGGGTTCGACATACTCAAATCACTGGAAAACACTGTGACTTCAGCCATCAACAAGGCCCAGAGTGGAAATCCAAGCTGGGGTGGATACCCTAGTATTCATGCAGCCTACCAGTTCCCTAGTGCCCTCAAGCTCCAACCAGGTAGCTTGGAAAAAAATTCCCCAATGAAGTTCTTGTTCAATGGAGGAGATGGAGCACTGTCCTCCATTGCTAAGAACCAGCCTCTCATTTCTCCACCACTTACACAGTCCTCCCCTTTCTCCAACAACAACTTCCAGGCGATGGAGGATTTAGTGAAAAAAGTGACAGAGAAGGTAGCAAAAGTCGAGCAAAGAGTGAAACAGCTGTCCCCTAAGATGGAGAATCACCTTTCTCCCTGTAGCAGTGACGCGGGTGAATCACATAAGGGAGGAGAGGCAGACTCACCTAGGGAATGGAGGGCAGTCACCCCTGCCAATAGCGAGAGGGGAAGCCATAGCGACAGAGCATCCCCAGCAACAGAACCCAAGAGAGAGACAGAAGTCAAATCCCCACCTGCCTCGACACTGAAATGCAGTACCACCATTATCACTGGCCATACTCCTCCAGAGCAGCCCTTTGTCAACCCTCTAAGTGCTCTTCAGTCAGTAATGAACATTCATTTGGGGAAAGCAGCCAAGCCCTCTTTGCCAAACCAAGATCCCCTGAGCCTGCTCTCCAGACTCAGTCAGAGCATGGCTGAGAGGGCTGCAGTGGCCGCTCCTCCCTCCCAGACCAAAAAGCCAGAAAGTGTAGCTGACAATAGTTTTTGCCAGCCAAGTGATGACCAGCCTATAGACCTCACAAAAGGGAAAAGTGACAGAGGCAGCTCCGTATGCCCAACTCCCCTAACTCCCTCCTCTACAGCCTCCTCCATCTCCCCGTCTTCTCTTGTTACTCCGGCGAAGCTAACAGTGGTCTCTCCGTACACATCCAGCAGCCCTCTACATGAAAACGCACTGTCCGATATCTCAGACATGCTGAGGAACCTTAC
The DNA here is from genome assembly GCA_029814585.1 of Gymnapogon annona. Taxonomy (NCBI): domain Eukaryota; kingdom Metazoa; phylum Chordata; class Actinopteri; order Kurtiformes; family Apogonidae; genus Gymnapogon; species Gymnapogon annona. Next base: position 41,674 of record JAPTHA010071564.1, on the reverse strand, counting down.
ACAGTCTCACCATGTCCCAAAGCCTCCCTTACGTTCTCGTGTCACAGATAGAGCTGAGGTTGTAGGATCTACCCCGGATGATGAGGACACGTCACTGCACGGCCACAAACGCAAGGGTCGTCACTCCAACTGGAACCCACAGCACCTCCTCCTCCTGCAGGCCCAGTTTGCGTCCAGTCTGCGACAAACGTCAGAGGGGAAGTACATCATTAATGACCTCAGCCCACAGGAAAGAATGCATGTGTCTCGTTTCACTGGCCTGTCAATGACCACAATCAGTCACTGGCTGGCGAACGTGAAGTACCAATTGAGAAGAACCGGTCGAACCAAGTTCCTCAAGAACCTTGACTCTGGTCAGCCTATATTCTTCTGTAGTGACTGTGCCTCACAGATCCGAACCCCAGCAGCATATGTATGCCACCTGGAGGCCCATCTAGGGTTCAGAATCAGGGACCTGGCCAAGCTGTCCCCGAAACAGACTGTCAGGGACTCTCACACTTTCACTGAAAAACTAATGCCCCTGGAGTCCTTCCTTTCTCCACAATCACAAGATGACTGCAGTAGTAATGGGTCAGTGTACCGTTGCCAGCTCTGTGTCCGTAAATTTGCCACTAAACACGCCATCAAGCTTCACCTCAGCAAGAGCCATGGGAAGTCTCCAGAGGACCATCTGCTGTATGTGTGTGAGCTGGAGAAACACTAAAGTAATCACAGCAGTAGACACAGCGGGGAAACATGTAGAATGACTGTTAAAAACAAAACCTAGAGACTGAGAATATATCAAAGTGTGGTAATGCACAAAGATGCCACAAACTGCTGTTAAAAATGTCAGCACAAGGTGTTTACATCTGTTCAGTCGATAAACATTTCTGATTTCCTTGTATTTCAAAAGACGTTTTCACATGTCAAATATATATCGTGGGTCAAAGATATTCAGCTTGTGTCAGCTTTGTTGTCTCCCTTACTATATGTACCTTGGGTAATGAATGAGACACAACTGAGGACAGACTATCTCGTGGTCATGGTGAATCTCTTGACTAGAAGGCCAGCTAATAACTTGAAAATGTATTAACTTTATTATATTTATTTTGTAATTCTGTGACTTTAGTTTTAATTTGCTATTAGACTGCATGTTCAGTAAGTTTCACTGTTAAATTTGTACAGTTCTGTCCTGTCTAGATTTTAAAATGCCCCTTCAACCCAGTCATTTCTAATACCCCAGAACAGCCAAATTCCTTGGACAGCTCCTTTAAAACAATTTGCCAAACAGAAAAAAAGGTCTTTGCTTGTTTTGATAGTTTTCTCTGTACAGTCTATTGATTTTTTTTTTTTTTTTTTTTTTGCTGATTGTAAAGCTGCCTTGTTCTTTATCATCGAGTAAGGGGCACTCCAAATGCAGGTCTATGTAAAAATGTACATATAGTGTATAAGCTTACAACTTGCTGTTTAAATTATGCATACTTGTTATATTTCTTAATTTAAGAGGACTACGACTATCCACTGGTGCAGAGCCTTTGAAGAAGATTAAAAAGGACATTGTTTTGCACAATAGTTTTATAAATGTTATTTGATAAAAAAAAATACAAATATGTTAATGCCTTGTGCTTCTATGATTAAATTGAATTAACTGCTGCATAAATACTTGTCTTTTGGTTTATTTGTTGATTTGTAATGATTTTCCAGATGAGGGTGTAAATCTATATCAAATCTCGACAACTGACACACTGTAGTGTTATTTTCCATCTTTTATGTTTCTTTTGTTAAAATGTCATATAATTTTTCATCAGATTTTCTAAGAGATCAGGCATCTTAGAAGACATACCTCCCATCAGTTTTATCTCACTATATAAGCATTTGCAAATCAAATGACAGATTGTTCACGAGCCTCGATCCTCACAAAACCTGAAGGGAACTTAAAAATCCTCATCTTTTTCTCCTGCAATTGTCTCCACGTTCACAATTTGTCTCGATATTCTTTATCATTTCTCTGTTGTTACGTTGTTATGGGGCGGACTCGAGAGGTGCGAGTGGTGCCACTGCCTGCAAGGCGTCTGGCAGGTGGTGTGTGCTGCATGTAAACCACCAGATGTTTCTGAAACGAGCCACTGGAGGAGGAGGAGGCAGGCGGGCTGCAACAGCAGGCAGAGTGGGCTGATTACCACGGGGGCTTGGATGCCATCAGGAGCCCTGGGCACAGACAGCAGATCTGGCACACACCTGGACTCCAAGACTGTCCCTTGGAAAAAATAAAGGGGATCCTATATATGCTCGCAGAGACAGGCTGACAGTGGTGCAGAATGCACAGACAGGTGCTATTCCCTCAAAGCAGACTTTTGGATCTAACAATATTACTGGCAGGTGTTGATGCTATGAGAGTAGTCACAATTCAGGCTCGGTGCCATGTAATGAAAAAGTTTTTTTTTTTTTTTTTAATGCTTTGCAGAATTACAAAGGCACACACAGACATAACCAGACACACATCTACTCCTCCATTATTTCACCACCTAACTTTGTCTTATTTGAAGATGCCTGAGGACACCATGTTCTTTATGTTTGATGTTCCCAGGCTTTGCTTGTCATGACTGACTGACTGAGTGACTTGGGCCGGGGAAGTTATCTGGTTGCTATGGTGACGGCCATTTGCCCAGCCTCTAACCCATGCTCGCTCACTCAACAGAGGACAGCTCGAGTGCAGCACACCCATTTACTCTCTTAAATCTCATCATCTCGCTTCAGTTCCTCCCACCCGGGAACAGATTAATTAACACACACACACTGTGTCCTGACCCCGTCTTCTCACACAAACTCATTACCGCCTCAGACTTGCTCCCGGCCCTCCAACGTTTAGGATACATTGGCCTAACGTTGTGGGAGAACCCAGTGATGACTCACATCTGACAAGCAGAATAAAGCCCTTAACAAAGGATGATAATTGAAAGATGGGATTCAGACCGGTAGCCATTGATAATGCAAATGAAAAAGGCTGAGCTGCCTTATTGAATATTTTGTGAGTTTTCCAAGCTTACTGAGTTCTTGCAGAAAAGGAAAAAAAAATCTCCCTCACACATAATCTTTTTCCTCATCGCTGAACTGTATGTGTTGATGAATGCTATAGGTCTAGTGATCGACTAGGGGTGAGGATGGTTGTGGGCGTTAATGAGATAGTTGACACTTTGGGGGTTAATGAGGGGCTGGAGGGAGAGGGCTAAATGATTGGACTTCTGCTTGGATGAGCATTATAGTGGCTGCTAGAGGAGAGCAACGTAGAAGCTGTGGATGTGCTGTAGCCAATTATTTAGCATGAAAAACACAAAACTCCTCTCAGTTGTATTTTTCTGCAGTAATAAAGAGGAGATTAGATGTGTTATCCATTGTTCTTTTGTCTTGACTATCCTTGAGGGCTGGGTAGTTATAGACGCTGATGCGCCTCAATGCTCCTAAAACAAAGTCAGCAGTGAAGGGGGAAGAAAGGAGGCGGACAGGACAGGGATAGGATAGGAGGAGAATGAGTCCCCCCACTCCTCCACTCCACAGATCTCCCATCAGCTCTTGTCATCTCTCTAATGAATATCAGTTAAATTGCTCTGTGGATCTGAGGAGTTTGGATGTCAATGTGATTTGTGTGAGTGTGGCGGATGGAGGGGCCCAGACTAATGAAAGGCGAGCCTAGCCTGACAGAGTGATGAGCATCAAGCCCATCAGACCAATCACACAAGAGTGCCTGACAGCACAGACAGACAGACAGCTGAGGCAGAGACGCTATGTATTTAGGAAAACAAAATGGCTGCCAAAATAGTGGTAGATGTCGTTAGAGCGTATTGATATATATTGCTCCTGTCTTATTGTGCTCGCGCAGTTGTGTAAAAAGATATGGGCTTTGGAGACAGGCACAAGTATGCGGTTCTGAAGATCCATAAATTGTGATTTCAGTAAGATTTATAGAAGCTGGCCGTGTTGTGTTTTAATGCTTCACGTTAATCAGAGAAAGTCTTAAAAATATCAACAGGTTAAGAGAATAACATGGGTTAACTGCTTTTAAAAAGCAACAACAAATCAAACGTGTCTCTCCCCTGACATTGTAATTTGATAAACAACCATGTCGATGACTACAAATAAGCCTCCAGATCCCTGTGTGCCAGGATGAAATAAAAGTGATGTCCGTTCGTGCAGTCGCTATACCAACATGGTGACATGATGTCCTCTGACAACAGCGAAAGGAGTCACGGGCAGAGCCACGTTAACTTCACCTCTTGGACCTCTGACCCCTGTCTCCGGTGTATGAGAGGAGTCACACACATCTCTGGCAGTCATTATAAAGGTCATGATCTGCTGTCATTCAGGTCATAAAGGAAATGTTGTCTTTAGTTGGTAGAGTGTCACATATAATATGCAGATGCAGTCGAAGTGTACCATAAAATTCAGACATTTTTTGAGAGTGCAAGTGGGAAACAGATGGAGACAGAGGCGCAGAGTTTCAGGTGGTCTTTACTAAATATGCCTTCACCGGGGAGTTCAGGTTTTCATGCTGCTGTGTTGCAGTGTGCCTCTGCCGCTGCCTGAGATAGCTGTCAGAGGCATTTTGGTGTGATATCTGACAGATTTGCTAAAGACACTCGTCTCAGGGCACTACTCTATGTATCGTTAGTTTAATGCACAATGACATGACCAATTATAGCGAGCTCCATGCTCAAATAGCATGTCAAAACCTGTGTATCAATCCATTAGATCCTGTCTCCCATCACATTAAGTGGTACCTTTAGCTATCTGTTCGGCATGTAAAGAAAAATGCTGACGGAATGGAAAATCTGCCCGTGCTGTTCACAGAGCTGATGTCTTTTGGAGAAGCGGGCTGTCTCTCTTTTTTCTCTTTTTTTTCTACCTCCCTCTCTCTCTCTCTCTCTCTCTCTCTCTCTCTCACTCTCTCTGTCTTCTCTCCTTCTTTGTCTTTCTGTCTCTCTTTTTGCTGTTTTCTCACTCACTTGCTCATCCCAGCCACGGAGCGCAAAATGCATAAACAATACATCTAGATAATGGCCTGCATTGTTTACTTAGCTCTGAAAATGTATTTGTGCAAAACTCTAAAATGCATTTAGGAGGAATCATTCACTCGGTGTAAAGCCTTGTTGACACTGGGGTGCTCTCGAAAGCAGGGGAAGTGTCATAACAACATCATATATCACAGTATCAATTGGAATAAAAGGATCCGATGTATATTACTTGGAACAAACCAGTAGATTCGACCAGTAGCTGCTCTAATTCTCCCAGTATTTCTGCGTCAACCTGCTCTGTCGGCCATGACAGTGGGAGGGAGGAGGTATGTGATTTAGTGCAGTTGGTCCTAACGACCTCTCTGTCCTTGCGATGAGGACACACAGCCTCAGGGCGCTGGCATGGAGGATGTGCCTTGGACCGCCTGGCACCTCGCCTGGCACCACGCGTGGCAACACGTCCACACTCTGCCGCCCTTCTGATGGATTGGCTGTCTCTGGTGCCACCTTCATGAAATCACTTTTTGATTTGTTGTCATGTTTTTCTCCTTTTTTTTCCCGCTACTTGGGTTTTTCACGGGTAAGAACACCCTCTGGTCAAGTATTACAAGAGTAATTAAATTAACCTTCAATAAATCAGCATAATAGAGCATTACCTGTGAGTGTGTGTGCGTGCGTGTCTGCCTGCTCGACGGTCTGAAGGTGTGTGATCAGGAGGTCAACATCTAATGTCCATCCATGACTACTATATGAAACGCAGTTGCCCCGTGGCTGGAGCTGCTCTTTGCAATGTGCCATTTCACAGGAAACACATCAATAAGGCGCGATTACAAGGCTGACAAAATTAATCTCAACTGTCATTTCACACAGCTCTGATTTGAGAGTGCTCTGATCAAGTTACATTAGCGCGAAGCTACTGAATGATTTGGAGTGGAATCAAAATCCATTTGACTTCCCTTCTGTTTGGCAAGGGCCTATTATTATCAAGAACCATTTCTTATCAGGTACAAATGACATTTATGAGTGCATTTTAATCTACAGTCCTGAATTTAATACACATGATGCTATAACTCTGAAGCTCTGTTTTTATCAGCAGTCACTTCAGGAACAATAGTTTGAAGCAGAAAAATAGGAGTTTTCCATAGTAGGCGTTCACTGGAGAAGCAACATGTTTGTTGCAAATGCAATGTCTCTCAATATTTAAAATAAAAGTAAAATAATTTAAACTGAGTAGTGCGATGATTGTGAAAATAAACGCCATAATCTTTGGAGGATTTAGAAACAAAGCAAATTACAGCAGATTCCTTTAAAAATGTAACATTTAATGAGAAACAGTTCTTAAAACAAGACTTGTGGATTTGCGAAATATATTCATGACTCATTCTTGTTTTTTTTTCAAATAAAGTTAGACAATTCCTGTAACATAAAGTTCAACTCTGCTTTTCATCATTAAACTCATTCCTGACACGCAAACAAGCTAAACCTCAGACAACTCATTCTTTCCATCTGTGCTGTCTTCAGTGTCCTTCATGAGAAAATCTTGACAGCTCTGTCCAGAGGAGGAAGGCGAACTCAGGACATCTGCTTCTCTGCTTCACCAAGACGTGGCAGAGATTTTGACACAGGGTGTCAGGGTAATCTGACAAGACAGGCCTCATGTTTTATCGGAGCGTTCAAAAAATCTGCCGCCGTCGTTCTGGCTCGTGTCTTCCGTACATCATTCTGTCTTCTCCTTGACTGTTATGCATTGCGTAGGTGGCATTGAACGGGAATGTCCTGTAAAAAAAAGTCAAAAGACAGGAGAGGAGGAGAAATGGAGAGAGCGAGAGGGAGAAAGAGGAGTCAAACCCGTGACCTCTTCGGGCCGCACGATGTGTCTGGAGTTGGCAGGGGACGCAATTGAGAGTGACACTCCTGGTTGGAGCTGCCAAACTGCCACTTCCTGTCCTCTTTATTCACACATAGCAGGAGTTTAAGCTGGATGTTTGAAGAGCAGGGAACAGACATGTGTCTCCTTGTACAGCCATCCCTTCTGACTGTCATTATTGTGGTTCATGACTACTCCATCAACATCACACCCTACCAGATATCCGCCCGGCAAAGGAAAGAGGAAGGATAAACAGTGTAATAGGTCACAATATGAGTTTGTGTGTGTGTGTGTATTTTGTTCTTGTAATTGTCTGAAATATGAAACTTTCTTCCGTCATCATTGCTCCCTTTGTTCAACTCTTTATGCGTACTCTGGTGTATCATTGGATTTGGGAGTCCTCTGTGGCTCGGTGCGATCAAATTGCTGTAAAATGGGTGAAATTGCACTCATAATTTTGATGTTTTGTGTTGAATAACCCTTTAACTTTGTTAGGATCAAGTTTGTCACTCTTATTCTTCTGCTCTCCCCTTTAATGGCTTTGTTTTTCTCCTTCCCAGCCTTCCCTAATAATGCCTGCGCCTGAGATGGGTCACTTTCACCAATACAAATAAGATTCAAAGTCATGTGTCCAGCTCCAGGTTTTCATTGAATCCTGTCCCCTTAGGTCAAGTTTGTTTTATTTCTCTGATATTCTTGTCTTTCCTGCCTTTGTCTTATTACTATATCCATCTCTGTTTCTGCTCTTTTTCCTTTTTTCTTCGCAGTATCTCTCTACGCTAACACTCTCTCTCTCTCTCTCTCACACACACACACACACACACACATACACACACACACACTCACACACGCATACACGCACACATTATCCTTGGGCTATTACCAGGATAAGTCAATTTGATCCATCCAAGGCAGTGGATGTCATTTTATTCATATATTTTCAAGCCTAGTGACTTTATTAAAGGCTACTGCTTCAATCTATCCTGAATGGATGAATGCACCCACTGATGAAACACAGGAAAAAATGAGGCCCACACAGCCTGAAATGACCACAGCCAATCAGCCTGTCATTTTCCAACATGTTCTCAAATTTTGTGTTTTATATGCAATCGAAAACAGCTTGGTGATTCTGAAGCTTTTGGCACAATGTTTTCTATTCATGTGCGTCTGAAGAGACAGAGAGCTGCCTACCCGCCTTCCAATGACAAGAGAATGGCTGTGGAGACTTCCAGCTTGGGGGAAAAAATGAGATGTTACAGTCAGTGGAGGCACAGAGCAGAGAAAGTTGGAGACGAGACAAAAATGTGTCTATTCATGCCAACTGGTGTCCTGACCCTCCTCCAGGCTGCCATTGCCTTCTGTCAGGAGAGGGAATTAAAGGGCCATTCAGCCGACATGAAGACTTCCACTTCTTTCCGACTGGGCCCCATCCACTCCCTCTTACCCTGCTCTTCCTCCTTTTAGGTCAGCTTTGACACCTAATAGGCGCTGAAAGAGGAACCTTACCGATGAACTTCATTCGGCAAAAGCAGGTTCTGTCTCTTTAAGGTGAATATGGAGATGGCAGAGTGCACACAGCCAACTCCTCTTCCAGGGCAGAGGGGAAGGTCATGTAGAGTTCAGAGTGAGAGCGATGACTGATGGCTGTAGAGGGACTCTGGTGTCTGCTGCTGTTGCTGCTGCTGCACCTCTCGAAGACCAAGCTTGACTGGCTATGAACAAGTCAAACCAAGCTGGGACCAAAAACCAAGCACAGGCAGGGTGAGACGTTAAGTCACAGCGCATTCAGACTATCTTTAACTGGCTCAACAGTTCACAGAATGCCTGCTCTTTCTCTGCTGGGACAACCTGAAAGCTTGTCATCTATGAAAAGTTGAACTTCTGGAAAGAGCTTAGAATAAGCGGTTGCCTACTGTTATTACAAGAAGAATCCAAGACAGTTGTGTTAACTGAGCCTCAAGGTGTCAGGAACAAAGCTATAAATATATATATATGCAGTAGTGGATAATGCTGTGAAGCAGCACGGGAGCATGGGAGTTGTTGTTTTTAATGTAATTCCAGCAGTTTTGATAAGATAAAGTAGGACAGAGTACAGACGTATAATTTACTTAAGACATCTATTTTATTGTTACATAATTTTGCTAATGAAAGAATAAACAGGGAATGTCAAGTACTAATGCATTTTAAAAAAGATTTGAGGATAACAAGTCATAAAATTAAATTAACTTTGAACCATATTATGGATCTTAGTTCTATGACTGAAATTGTTGGAAATATTATTTATAATGTAAGTAGGCTGTATAAATCTAAATATTTTACATCTTGATATTGAAATGTAATTAAAAATATAAAAGCCATGTAAAGAAACATTTTTGTGTTGGTGGAAATTGCTTTTACATTTTATTTAACATCTTTTAGAAATATGTTAAGAATATGCCAAAATACCAACATTTCTGTTTTCATTGGCGTTGTAGGGAGATAAAAATTTTTAAAAAACGGGGGGACAAACACTAAACCAGAATGCACACTGTCTTTATGCCATGTTATTGAAATTTTATCATTTCATGTATGTATGTACCTGTTATTGCATCTCGTTCACCTATCTTAGGTCATTTAGTTTAAATCTCATGTTGTTTCTTGTATAATTGTACTCTTTATTTCAGTACTCTTTCACTGCTGCTTGTGCAATTCTGTTGAAATTGCATTTTATTTCTTGTACTTTTATAATTAGTGTGTAATCTCATTATGTAATCTACATTTTTAAGTGATGTGATGCACTTTGGGCTACAATTTTTGTATGAAAGGTGCTATACAAATAAAGTTAATTATTATTATGATTAATATATTGGCAAGCAAGACACTGATTTGGACTATCAATTAACTAATCAATCTTACTCTTCAGCTTTGCATTTTTCAGCAACAGTAAATGTACAGCAAGTTGTGGACAACTTGTGGTTTGTTCCCATTTTTAAATGAACTTGCGTGGATCTTCAGGATTGAGAGATTTTTTATGTTTCTGTTGTGAAAAATGCACAGATACGGCATCATAAAAAGAATGCAGGTGCTTTAAGAATGAATTCTGTGTCTACATAGTGCATCAGGGCAGCGATTGTTCATGTAGCAAAAAGTTTTCAGAGCAACATATAACTCAGATGAAAAACTCCTCAACCTAAAATCTACAACTGTTTGTAGAGTAAGGAGACTCGGCACAGGAGTTATGCTACTGTATGCAGTTCACTCCACCCGGGATTTCCAGTGTGCTACTTTTTGTGCTTACCGTGTTATTTTTTTTTTTTTGTAAAATGCCCTGATGATTTTATGACCAATACCCCCATTGGACAAACTACAAATAACATCCTGGTTGACAAACCGTGGAATTTCCTGGAAATTCATAGGACAGAAATAAATGTAAAACACATGTAAAGAGATTAATAACAAGCAGTTTTAGTTGGAAACTGTTACAACAAGGAAGACAATCCAGGAAGCAAGGTGTCACCCCCGAAATGTGGGAGAAGACCAGAGTTAGAAATCTGGGAACAATTGAGCAACCGTTAGTTGACCCAGATCAGACAATGCAGTGTCTGTGGTCTTCTGCATCTCTTCCATTTAAGTTAACCATACCTAGCGATAAACCAGATCCGTACAGCGGGAGAACAGAGAGCTATGTGTGAATGCATGTGTGTGACAGTTGCAGAATCTAAATTCATCCTCTCTTGCCTCCAAAAGCCTCCCACAGCCCTCCGCCGCCACTTCCACCCTCCTCAACTATCAGAGCTGTATCGTTTTGCAAACCTCTGCGGTGATGTTGTCAGGGTTCTTTCTGTGAAGTGGCCCCAGCCATAAAACAACAGTGACGTGAGTGATTGATCCAGCAATGAGGATGGCAATACTCCTCTGCATCAATATGAAGGCAGCCTGCGGGACTGGAGCCCTTTCAGACAGCTCTCTGTTTCTCCTCAGAGGAAAAATCCATACACAATTGATGGCAGTTCAAAGAGAGGCTTTATTGTGGGATATCAAATAAAACATCAGAGAACACAGAGAACGGGAGAGAGAGAGAGAGAGAGAGAGATAGAATTAAAGAGAGCATGTGAGTGAGCGAGAGGGTACGGGTGCGAAAGAGAGGGGGAGACAGAAAGAGTGATCTGCATTTTGCTTTATCTCCTTTTTGCACCTGAATGGTAATGAACAGGCTCAGATGAAATGGAGAGACTTCATCGCTTCCAGAAGACTTACAAACAGCATGCGGATGTCACCAGTATCTATGGCACAATTACACTGTATGATCCTAAAGAAAATGCTATGCAGATATAGAGACCAGGTGATTGTGTACGAATGAAGACAACCTAGATAGGCCCGTAAAGGTGTTAAGTATTTATAAGGTTATTTCAGGGTATAACATAGAAGTGCAAGTAAGAGGGAGAGATATCAGTCGTTTCCTGTCTGTTCTCCGCAGCCTGGCCTCCGGCAAACCCCGTTATGATTTCATCAGCACTACTTCTAATCCACTTACTTAATGAAATACATAATTAACACAGCTTAATTGTGGTACGGACAGTTTTGACTGAAATCATTTCCTGTGGCCACTGTTACTGTAATTGAATGTATTTTTCACACTCAGACGAGACCTTTGGGTTGAAACGGAGGTTTGTTGGTTTTCTCTTAATTTGTTTGTTATGTCGTTGGCTGCAAGAAGGTGTTATGTCTTGTGGGTTGCCCTTTTTGTTACACATGCATGCAGTAATTATGCTTAAATGATAAGCCATGATAGGTATTTGTTTTTTTCTTTCTTTCTTTTTTTTTTTTTACACATATCTATATATAATTAACCTGATTTTTCAAGGCAGGGAAGATGATTTATTCATTTTTGTTCTTCTCTTCCGGAAATCTCTGATCAAAATTTAACAAAATTTAGGAATATTATGCAGTTTGGTGCAGCAGAGAATTTTCATGCTAATTAGTTCAGATGAAATGGCACGAAATTCCAAGTAAAAACTCACTAATCTAATAGTTCAGAGCTGGCTGTAAGTGATTCTGTTTGATTCACAAGAGGTCGCATGTTCGCTGCCTGAATTCATTTTCTGTGTAGCTCTTTCTCCCTCCCGCTCTCACTCACTCACTTGTTCTCCCTCTCTTTTGCTCTTTGGTTCTGATTGATTGATGTGTCAGGTATGATGGGGCATCATGGCGTTAAAGCGGGTTTGCAGCACAGTCATGTGACCACAGCAGATGGCACAGCTGAGTATTAGAGTGGGTTCACCTGCTGTTTGCTCTCCTGCCGCCTGCTTTACCGCTATCAAATACCACCAAGGGAGAGTGAAGGAGGGAAAGATAGGGGAAAGAGGGAGGCACAGGAACTGTTGAGAGTCAGAAAAAGGGAAGGGATTTTTTTTTTTAGATGAAAAGAGCAAAAGAGGGCACAAATGCGAGCCGTGAATAAGATGAAGAGGATGAGGGAGGAACAGTGTGTGATGTGAACATGGAGGATGTGCGCAGATGCATCAGTGTAAAACCAAACACACTGATGATCTCTTTCTCTTAATTTCCCTCTGTATTCTGCTCCCTTTCCTTCTCTCTCAGTTATAGAGGCAGAAATCATAAGCTCCTAATGACTGGATGCGGTCTAGGAGCCATTTAACACCCGTTCCAGACCAGTGGATGAGTACAGATAGAGGAGCTTAAGAGACACATAAAGTAACTATGACTGATTGCCGAGCCTGGTGACTCCAAGGGACATCCTCTGTGTAATTCTCTTAGTGTAGCATAATATCATTTATCCCACAAATAGACATATGACCCTGCGGTACCCGTGTCACTCGGAGTTCAAGACTCGGGAGTGCACTGGAAGGACAGGACGCACACAGTCATAATTACACACAATGTGGTTAGAGCAGCGCGCATAAACATACATTACATTAGACACACATACCAGCGCCGTGTGAAAACGAGTGCACACACATAGACAGCAGATAACAACTGTCGTTCACACGTATACACACATGCTCATTACATATGCATAACCAGCTTATAGCGTTGAGGGCACTGCTGACTAATAGAAGTACTCTATGCGCCCTGCAAATATAAGCGTCTTATCAGTGATGAATTCCACCACACCTACCCACCTTGACAGCAGTCCAACCGACAGCCTCCTTGGCTGCTATCTGCCCTCTACAGCCCTGCTCCTGGGCTGTTTGGGAATGAGTGGCAGGTGTGTGTAAATGCTGGTGCCGATATGTCACAGGCACCAATCTGCAGTCCCCAGGGATCCTACTGGGAGTTCAGCCTGAGTATCACACCGCGGAGAAAACAATTTCTGCTGCCAATACTCCCGCGCAGATGAGAAATGTTTTAATATTTGCTGCTGCTTTATGGCCGCGGCTGTGACAGTGATGGAGAAAATGTCAGCTTTTTCCACCCTTAAATGCCACTCTTTGTCTCAGTCTGTTTCTTTTCATTGATCTCTGCCTCTGCCTGGGAATCAATAAGTTCCACCAAACAGTCTCTCTTGTCTGAGAATGCATTGCCGTTTTGCCTCTCAAACCTTTCAGCAATACAGGATTTCACACTTTACTTTCTTTGCTTAATTAGTTATCCGATAGAGGCCCGGCTTGTGTAAGGAAACATGTACAAAGGGAGAAATACCATTGTAATTCCACAGCTGATTTACTTGTCAATCAGTGGAAAGAATGTGTGCCTCCACCACCACCGCCGCCGCCACTAGAGAATAGTCTAATACAGACATTATGTTTGGGGAAATTCGTACACTCACTTTACTTTCTGCGGTTTGGAGTTTTGTGTGCTCTTTCTGACCGCAGCAACGTCTTCCCCCCAATGATAATACCACAAGAAAAGACAAAGAATACCTCTCTTCTTCCCTCCAGCTACTCGGCGGAGGCTTGTCGATAGTAACTGACCCAAACTTGCACCCTCGTGGGGTGAAGGGTAATTCAGTCACTATTGTCACTCAGCCGCAGTCCCTCTTCCTCTCCCCTCTGGTGCTGTCGCAAAGAGGGGAAGAACAAAGAGATGAAGTAGTAACAGTTTAAGGCTTGACTTGTATGGTGGATGTTCTCAATCGACCATGGCCCTTAGGAGCAGACGCCTACTGAGGCCTGTGTCGATCCCGGTCAGTTAAATGGACGCAGGAAGTGATTTAAACAAAGCAGATCTAAAGATTCATAGTGTCCCCTTTTTAAAGTCACATAGATCTTTCATCAGATGACTGAAAGGTTAAGATTAAAATGTGAGCAACAATAGGTCCATTTAGCTGAATCGTTGATTCTGGGGTCATTCAGGGGACGTCAGGGAGAGTGATGATATAATATAACGCATCACTTCCCTTACATGTCGACAGAGGGGACAATTAAAGGTTTGTTCTCGCAAGAAATGTCTTCCATTCCTCAGGGTTTGAGGAGGAAGAAGAGGAGGGGCATGAAACTGATCCCTCCTGGGATTTACCGGACAATGTATTTGTGTTTATAGACATGTGTCGATACATACACACACACTCAGTAGTCGGGGGCCAAAAAAAAAAAGGTGAATTTGTGGAGTCATAAAAAGTAACAATAGATATACTGTAATTAATCTTTCGTGAAGAGAGGAAACAGATGTACAATTCCTGGAAGCACCAAACTCTGTGTGTTTTGAGCAGCAGCAGGTTAAACTTTAAAGGAAAAACCACCACTTACAGCTCATTTTAGCAATTTGGATGTTTTCCCCACGGTCCACTACAGTTGGATCAATATTTACAACACCAACAGCTGTCTCCCGAACTGGTTTCTGACCTTTTATGTTATCCCGATGGTTAATGTACAAGCAAACAGGTTGTAAACCCACAGTGAAGAACAGAGAGCTTTTGACCAATAAATAGCAGACAGGGTTCAGGCTCTAGAGTGCCATCAAGTGAGAGTACAGAGTTTCTTACAAATCCACAGAACGAAATCAGCCATATGTCAACTAAATCTTCATATTTCATGTACAGATTTTAGTTTAGTACTTAGGCGTCCATAGCATCCTCAGAAATAATCCTGATAAATGTGGCCTATTAGCTAGTTACTATTAAAAATATATTATGTTCCAAAAAAATGAAACAATAAAATATCCATAAAATTAGGTTCCAACATGTATTTCAAGCAAAAAAAAATCTGTGAATGCGGTAAGTATTTTTTCTCGGTATGAATTTTCCAAATAACTAGAACATTCTTAAAACTAGACCAACTTCAAACTCCAAATAAGATCAATTCTTTTTACTGACTCATATCTTTTGGTTTGTTCATCTGTTGCAAATCGATTCAACAATTAAGAAAAAAAAAAGAAAGTGGGAGGCCTGGCTCTTGAACCTATGGATTGCAATATTATTTAACACGTATTTGAAAAATTTGATATAAATTTCACACATCACTGAGTAATAATGTAGGAAAACAAAAAAATATCTTACAAGTATTATTCATTTATTCATATCATCTCCAGTCCTTTAAACTCAAGAAAATCAATTTTCTGCATTTACACACACCTGCGACACACACCCACACACTCACGGAGACATACTGTACATGAGGCCAGTCATCAAGAAAACATGAGTAAAAGAAACTGATGGTGTGTGTACACAGGGTCTTCAGAACACTTCAGTAAGGTGCTGCAGCTTGTCAAAGCAGCGCAGTGTCAGGTGACAAGGCATCATGTCACCTCAGACAGAAATGGCCCAGTAATGTCTCAGCCGATGAACCACGAGCCGCAGCTTTGTCCCGCCATCACCGTTGAGTACAAAAAACAGGCTGCTGCTGTCACTGTCCTTTAATGCATCTCCACGTAAACACTTGCCTTAAATACCTTACATACCTAGAATAGAATAGAACTTTATTGTCATCGTCACAAGAAGAATGAAATTACAGTTTAGCAGCTCAGCTCCTTCAGCAGCCATCATATGAAGTGCAGGAGAAAACTGGACATAAAAATATAACTGCAACAACAATTAACTACAATTATTGCCAGGAAATAATTCCACAGTTCTCACTTGAAATAAAATACTGAAATGTGTAAAAAGCTAGTTTTCTATACATTGGTAGAACTGTTTATTTCCTTCTGTATTTATATTATTTCCTTTTGTATTTTAATTTTTACTCTTGTGTGCTGTAAATGTATTCTGCTCCTGTAAATGGAGATTTCCCCGAGTGGGACGAATAAATGAATCTAATCTAATCTCATTTCTAGACATCGGGAGTGAATCCGTATTAAATCAAGGAGCGCCTCCATTTTGGGCTGTTATTACTTTCACTGTTTTAGGTTGAGTTATTTTTTATATTTCAACATGTATGGTTATGGTCTCTGTGTGAGATACAGTAGGGGGTCTGATTTAACAGACTAATCTCCTGGGGGGTGGGGGGCATATAACTTGTGTATGTTTATCCCCAGGTTCCTGACATGGCAACCCACTCTGTAGCATGTTCCTGTATGTTCAGCTAGTGATGGGTTAAAAGCAGAGGGTCAATATACATATAGTCTGACAAAATATAGATTCTTCTTCCTCTTCTTCTTAATTTGCTTAATTAGTTGACTATTTGTCCTGAAGAATCAGGATGTGACCACATATAGTACAGATCTGTGACTGATCTGAGAACTGTCCTTCCCGCTCATTGGCTTTTCCTGGGCATTCATAATATTTCCCTGTCATTTTTGTAGTTCTGACAAAAGGAGACAATAGCTGAAAACAATAGCTAATTGTGTGAATCTGGCTGAGCAAATAAACAAACCGTCTCTTGAAGAAAAGACTGTGTGAATAGCATTTGAACGCTGGTATTGTAAAATGTGTTTTTCTCTGCCACACATCTTCATAGCATTTCCCCCTAATCCTCTTTTCCACAGTCTCGTCTGAAAAAGGCCTTTCACTCTTGTGGCCTAAGGGACAAGAATAATTGTTGATACAGAGGCCGCTGTTTCATAAACTCCTCGCGCTGTAATCACACTCTGACAGATGTAGGCCTACTACATATAATCACATGCACGCATGCGTGTGCACACACGGACACAAATACATGCGCACGCACGCACACACACAAATTTAACCCCCTCTTTCTTTTCCCAGTGACTCACTGCTCATATCAGCATAATGACCGCAGACTGATCCAGCCCACGGGGCTGAGAGCAACACTGGATTCTGAATAAACAATGAATGACGTATGAAGAAAGACTGGATGTGATCGTGGAATCACTATGTGTTTCATAATGTAAAGAGACACTTATAGACAAAGACACTGACCACACCACAATGATATGACAACAGGATTTAATTACACCACAGATCTCATTCAAAACAAACAAAGAAAGGGAGATTGTTGAGTTTTTCACATGACCGACTTCATTTTTATGCATGTGCTGAAACATCCAAATATCTGTTATTATAGTGGATTATGAAATGAATGACATTTGACCACACGTGAAACAATGGCTTGCTACATAACCTTTTGTCCCTTCCTAAGTGGCAGTATCCTGGTATAGATTCCGAGACGATGAAGCATGAATAGTAATTGTTTACCTGCAGTTGGTACAATGTCAACAGACTAATCCATCACATGGACCCTGTCTACTTATTTATAGACAAGGGGAATAAATCAGGCAAGTGGATGAAACTTGAAAAGACAAATACAAGGACACAAATAGGAGCCCCATGGATAATCCTTTAAATATTTTAATCAAGATGTCAGTTACAGGAAAGATGAATGACACATCCATCTACCTGTAATTAAACTTGTGCATCATCATAATGTAGATATAATATAATAAACAGCCTGACTGTGATATATGGATACTAATAGTGCTGTGAATGATTTGAGATTCTTGATGACTTGAAGTGTACATTGTAATTCTCTGGGTAAATAATGTGAGTTATATTCAATACAATATAAAGCTCGGTGCTGAGAGATATTAACTACTTTATGTTCACGTAGGCATAATTTAATGTTGTGAAGCGAATCCCTTTTATTATCAGTAGTAAATAAATTTTCTGATAAACCTCTAGGAAACAGCTCTACAACAGGGCAACAACTATTGTATTAACTTTACATATATCCTGAATTATTTAAAAACGAGAGGTTAAGTGAGGGTTTAACATTTCTGTTAAAAGATCTCCTCCATTTCTTTTTTTTTTTATTTTCAATCTTGCTATTCTTATTATGTAACCCACAGAACTCAACACTATACCAGAAAAGTGTTGTAAATGTTTTCTGGGATTTGGCAGAAATAATATCCTCTTGGAAAAACAGTGTGAACTATTTTGAAAATACAAAATTAGTTCAATTATAATTCATGGGGGGGGCACCAGCAGGGCTAATCATTCATGTGCATTGATATACCAGTGCAGGGGTATAGAGGCAGGGTGGGTTAAGTGTCTTGCCCAAGGACACAATGGCACATGACCAGGACTGAGCAGGATTGGAACTGCCAAACCTTCAGCTATTAGACGATCCGTTCTATTGCCTGAGCCCTAAATTAAATTTCATTGTATATTGCGAGATATGAGTCATTGCGTGTTATTTAGGTTATTTTGAGTAGAGGGGGTGGAGATAGAGGGATGTTGTGGTGACTAGTGCCTGACAGCTTGAGTGGCAGCTGACAGCCGGCCCTGCACTCGAGTTAACTGCTTGATCAAGTACAGAATTTGCAGCCAATCAGAAGCTAGAAGGGCGGTACCTTCCCTCGACCATCCCACATTGCCCAAATTAGTGAAATTTGTCAACAAATCAAGATATAGACGTGAGTTTTCTTGACCGAGTCTACATTGGAGTGATTTGGTTGCCCGTAGTTGTCATTTTTATGGCGAACCTTTAACCTGTTGTAAATACTTTTGTGACCAACTCAAAGGTAATTATGAGCATGTGAGTGTTTTGAAAACTGCTGTGCCGTGCAAAAACAACAGCTACAGTATTACTATCTGCCACTAGCTGTTAGCATTAGCCCTAGCATTGTGATTAGCTTACCCTCTGCTCTGTATAAATGGGTTCATTTGAGCTGATGCTAAATCGACCTGAAACAACGTGGATTTGGCAGTTATTTTGTGTATCTAATTCAGGAGAGGAAGACGGACATTTTGACGGCATTAATGATGGAAAGCAAAGCTCTTTGAACTACGTTTTGATGTGTGTCCTTCCTGCTGTGTGTCTGAGCTGGGGATTGTTTCTGCCTGTAGACTGAGCGCTACTGCTTTGTCCTGTTGCTGACCGTTCTTATTCCTCCTTTACCTCGCTAACTGTCAGGAGCAATGAATACATGATTTACACTTGCAATTTATTTTTCTGCTTTCTAAAAGAGAAATGCCATTTTGTGTTTGCTCACAACGCATCCGTGCTGTAACACAGGCCTGCAAAAGAGGTTTAAAGAGTGTGTTGGTCCATCATCTAATTTTTTTTCCTACTGAATTGATGATTTAAGTATCACAGACTGAATAGAATGTAAAACTGCATAGCATTTCTGTTAAATATTACTACTCGTATTACACAAGTGATTTCTTTTATTTACTTTGAACGTAGAAATTTCATACAGCTAAAGAAGAGTCTTTACAGTTCAAGTTTTGCTGTGTGGTGTTTCATTCAAATATTCATATTTTATTTAAAAGCCTAAATAAAAGGAATACCATGAGAGTAACCCAGACCCTGCCCCTTAGTCACATGAGATGGGAGTTACATGTGTGCGATATGTTTATCTTTTGGTTGTTCTGACTCCTTCTAATGCTTTCAGTGTTCTGTGCGCACTCGCAAACCAGACGGCACTCCATCATTTACTGGGAAAATTCCCCCTCATTTGTTTATACATAAGAGATAAGGAAACACTGGAAGCGGTTATGAGGAAATTGAGCATGCATCAGTATTTTCCACGAGTCTCAATTGAAATTTCAGAGAAATGCTTTTTGTCACTCTTTTACATCTGCCGCAGATGTATTTTTTTTTAGGATTTGCTGTCAGGAGAGGTTTTATCCAATGTCTTTTTCATCAAGTTCAGTGAGAAGGAGACAGAACAACACCTTCAGACAGATAGGCATACAGTATGACAACCACAGAAGGAATGCTAGGAGACAGGAAAACAAAAAAAATGCTGTTAATCTCTGTCAAGTGTGTTTCCTTCACTGTGAGATATAAGATGATGGGCCTGATTCTATCTGCTCTAAAAACTCCTGGTACAATACTAACTTTCAATGTCATTGGATTTGTCTGCGTATTAGTGGAAGGGCGGGGTGTGGTGGAAGTGGGGACTGAGATTACAGTGAATGTCACCCTACCTCCTCTCTCAATCATCCACTTTCAATCCATCGCCATTCCAGGGTTTGCAAGACAGCTTGGCGATGATGCCAGTAAAATGGGATCAATAGCATAGGGAAAAACGGACCAGACAATCTCTTACCCCCTTGAACTTCTGTACCCGTGATTGATTTGTCCCCTGCCACAGCAGAGGAGACATTAGAGACAAGAAACATGTGTGCTACACATGTGTGTCTCTCTCTGTGTGTGCCTATGCACCTGTGTACGTGTGCTGAAAGCATGTTTTTGTAAAAGTGTGTTGTCTGCGTGTGTCCCTGTGTGTGCGCAAACGTGATTGATGATCTGAAGAGCACACACATCATCAGCAAGGCATTTGCGAGGTGTGTGAGTCAGGAGCTGTCATCCCCCTCAGTCTCCCCAAGCAGAGGCCTCGGCTGCTGATTTATAGTAAATCATTAAAATCTGCTTATTATTGCAGCAGCTCATCGCCCTCCCCCTTCCTCAGTCCCTATAACCAGCTCCTCCCCCACAAAACTTGCCACACCACTGCAGAGACACACACAGAGAAGATTTCCTGACCAGCCCACCGACACTAACTTATACGCACAGAATGATGGTCAGCAGGTTCTGGCACATTAAATCCATTTCTGATGAAAATAAATACTCCAGGTGTCTTGTTTCATAAACATCGGCTGAGGAAGCCAATGAAGGAATCTGGCTGTGTTCCTGTACAACAGCTGGAGCACAGCGGATGTATCTATCAACAAAACAAAACAAAAAAAAATGGTGGAAAAAAAAAAAAACTTTCTTATGGGCACCCAAGCTCATATGTGCATGAATACACAAATACACACCTGCACGCACACACACCTGCACACTTCTGTCTATGAAACTGAAAATGTGATGTGACTTGAACAATGACAGGTGTGTTTGTCAAGGATGTGGCTGTCACTTCAAATCAATGGACGGGAGCATCTTTCCAGGGAGGCTTTCCACTTCTTAGGGTTTGACTGGTTACACCGCGCTTCACTGCAGGTTTGGGAACAGTAAGTTGTCAAAGTGGCATTTAGGGAGACCTGCTTAGCTGTCATGAGATCAAGAAAATTTCAAAAGTAACTTCTTTCTGCTTTTATTTCATCTGGTACTTAGCAGGCAACAGTGTATAGGTTTTACTGGCCATTGTATACAAACTAATGTAGTGAAAAGAAAATCATTATCTGGGTGTCTATCCATCTGAAGATCGTTACCATGAAAAAATCAGCGAATCACTGTTTTAGAGACACACAATTCAACCAAGTTGTGTATGGCACAAAATAAAATGATGATAATCATTTCCACTGAATAACTCAAGTGAGAATCACAGCTTGTCTATTGTCACTTTGCGGTGCGTGGTTTGTCAAATGCTTTTCAATTACAGCCTTTAACTTGAGGCACTATCACGTCCCCATGAAGTGATTTTAATGGGGTTTGGTGCAATTGTTTGTTATGCGAAACAGGTCTTCTCAGCAGATAGCAAAGAGAGGGGGGGGGGGACTCAAATGAACTTTTGGCAATAACACGACACGAGCCGCTGAGCAGGGGACTATCTGTGGTCTTAAATCTAGTCACATCCTGTCACTGGTATTTAACTGAACATGTGTATAGTACAATATAAAGGGGTTGCTTTCCTACATGTACGGCTAAAACTCAAACACGGGTGTTGGCATCCGATTTGGCAGATACAGCATTCTGGGGCCTGATTGCTGTCTCCAACACCCCCAATCAGTCTGTCCTGTCCCACTTTTCTACTCCATCCCCTCCCTGCCTCCCTCCCTCTGTCTTTTTCTCCCTCCCTGACAGATACAGTGAAACAGCCTCCTCTCCATTCTGTCTCTAAAGCTCCTGGATCCTCGGAGCACAGGTGCAGGACTGCAGGGCTACAGGCCCTGGATGCTGAAACAGGAGAGGCAAGCCGGCACACATGCAGAATTACAACGCCTCCATTTCTCACACTGACATAATCCCCATGTTTTATTTGTCCCCTTGTAATTCTTTTTATATCTTGGGCTTATGTTCTTTGGCATCCATTCAATCCCAGCCTCAGGACACAGGGCTCTACCAGGCCCATATGTGTGCCTTGCTCCAGTTAACGCATATTAGTTCCTTTGTAACTGTGACTAAACTGGCACGTCTCAGCTGGGAGATGTGCCGGCTTTGACTGACAGCCCATGTCTGGATCCTGTACTTTGAGTCTCACGCAGGCTTGTCAAACACGGGCTCTGTCAAAGCATCCCTCACTCTGCTGTCAAGCACAGGAACTGCAGAGAGCTGCAGAGGCTTCGCTGCTCTGACCAGATGTCTCTGAATTACCTTACATTCAATATAAGTGGGAAAGTGTGCAAGTGTGTGCAAGTTAGTGGATGAATATTATCTCACACTCCAACATTCCCCAGTGTTACTTCGACCAAAGCCGAGTCTCCGTACAGCACGTTGCTGGCATGTTCTTTCTTTTCCTCAGTGGTGAAAATCACGAGGGAAAAACTAAGTGAAACATTTTTCATACTCGCATTTTGGCAAGATTGCTTTTGAGAGGAAAAAAGAGAGAGACTTGTATACCCTGATCAGATCAGTCACTAAAATTACATTGAGAAAGCTTTTCCAATAACAGCTTGATATTATGACTTCAGTGTGGTGTTGATGTATGTTGTCGGTGGAGAAAATCTGTTAAGTCTGTGCCATGTGATGCCAACAGTCTTAAATATTGTTTTCACAACTGTGCAAGCTAATTACCTTTAATTTTTCATCTGTGCTCCAAGGGTTGTAAGAGACTGTGATTAGTGATTCATTACTTCTCATTACCTGGCCTGTCAAACTGTTTCCTTTACTTATTCAGGCTGATTAGCAGTACATGGACCGCCTCTCTCAATGAGACTGAAAAAGAGACCTCAAACATAGTCTGCAGATAAGCAAGCATAAATAGTGATAATCAAACACACGAAGGAATGAACACGAAGGGAAAGAGGAGATCATTATGTGAATTCATCGTCTGAAGGAAAGAAAGATAAAACACCAGAATGGAAAGTTGTCAGGATTCTTTTTATAGCCAATTAACAAGTTTCAAAACCTTAATTTGGCTTTGACACTTCACTTGACATCAATTAAAAATGACTTGATTCTGATCGTGGGGCGTTAAGATAAACTGCGCGCCAGCAGTCTACGAGATGGCATGTCTGGCGTTTCTCCAGAGAAGGGTTATTTATAGGTGTCAGAGAATGAGGATTGATTTACTGCAGGTAAACAGGATGTCACTCTCAGCAAAAGGTCAAGGTGAGTCAAAGCTTAGATAAATAAAATATAGGAATTTGGCATCTCTATTCCTCGTCTGTCAAGCCAATCAGGCCATAACACAGTGGGTGCTTGGGTTCAAAAGTAGAACAACGCTGTAAATTAAGACCGACCAGGGTTGTGCAGAGGAGAGATGAGCTCTTGCGAAGCCACAAAAAGCCTCCGTATGACATTGACTATGGTCGGTGCGACGTTAACTAAAACATTCATCACCATTAGGAGTAATTAACAAACTTCCCCGGCATTAATTAAAGGGCCCTGCTTTAAGGGAAACTGCGCTTAATTAGGAGGTTTGACAAGATGAGGCCTTGGGGATGATCCATATCCAGAGGGCCTTTGGAGGGCTACAAGTGACAAAATTACTCCAAAGATGTGAGTTTTGGTTGAATTTCCTCATCCAACTGCAAACTCTGTGCCCTTGGTCAACTCGTGGCCCTGAGAAAGTATTGACAGGTGTGACAGGCCTCCGATTAGCCAGTCAGCTGGAGGCCCAGACCTTGTCACCTGTCAGGTAGAGATATGAAGGGTGAGTGAGCAGAGGAGGCAGAAGAGGACAGAGAGGGAGAAACTTAGAACGTCAGAGAAGAAAAAGTGCTGAGAGAAAGGAATGGCGAGACAGGCTTCGGTGCTGACAGGCTACACGCAAATACAAGCAGTGATAAAAACCACATGTATATCAGGACTGATTCACCTGCGCAAGTGTTTGTGAAGCACTCCATTACAAAAACCAGAGGGTTTGAGGATGACAAATGTGTACCCAAAGAATCTGTGATTGGATCGGGGATTAAGGGGCTGCCGTGTCTCTGAAGGGAAAGAGGCAGGAGACAGACAGACATAGAGAAGAAGAAAGAGACGGAGAGGAAGGGAAGGGTGGATCGAGGACAGTAAACGAATGTCAGGCTGCCCAGACAGGGAGACTGAGTGGCAAAGTGGGTGGGCTTTGACAGACACATCTCACACAGGCTGACAGCTCCGTCAATAGCCCCAGGATGGCCGTCCTGATTGACAGCTAGCAGGTGGCGCATGAATGGAGTTGTCAGGCTGACTGTCAGTCAAAGTCACATCACTGTGGCTACAAGGCCCCGGCTGAACAGGCACACAGCTGCCCAAGGTGATCTCTGGGTGTACAGGCAGACTATTGGCACGGCAGACCGGAACTGCTTGGATCATGCTTAAAATTACCATACATGGTAGTAGTAGCGTACAATAGCCCCGTTGATTGGGGGCCTATTTTACACTACCGGACAGATCTGGTATATACACACATGGGTGGTTCCACTCAATAAAAAAGTAGGGGGGAAAAAAGCATTTGAATGTACTATCAATGAATCTCTGCAGTTTTTCCATTTCCTTGGTTCCCCTTAATTGAGCATTGTTCCAGCATGAGGGCATGAAGCATAGGAGTTAATGGGCAATAATTATATGTGAGAGAGGCTTTCTCCCTGGAGTGGAATCCAGAACAAATGGAAGCTCCGATGTGCAACATTCTACTTCATTACATCTGCCGCGATTAAAGCCCGAACATCTGGCACCATATCCTGACAGATAGACAAGACTTCTGGACTGGAAGGGAAATGGAGTGATATTTACAAAAATGTAACACAGGGTATTTACTGGATGAAAGAACAAGTGCTTTGGGCAGGCTTGGTACATTTTCCCTATCAGACAAGTGTTGAACTGATAGATGCATGTAAACACAAGTAAATCGTTTGGACACTTTTGACAAAATGAACGGCACTAAATACCCTCACTGCACATTCACATCACAATGGACTTTATTATTATAGGCAGCTTCTTTGCTACAGATAAATACATACTGTGGCTCTTCAAGTAAACACTGGAATGTACAACACGCTCTGTCGTTAAGTTTTTTTTTTGTTTTTTTTTTAGCAATTTCAATCATCTGAACTTCTTTCAGTTGAAGCTAAAATAGGAATCATTGACTGTCTGTGTCTGCTGTTGCTATGACAGCATCAAGTCCCACAGAGTGATGTCACACTGATCTGGTCTCTCCCTGCCACACGATTGTCTCCTGTGATGCTCTGAGGCAATCTGGAGGACCTCTGTGGTGCGTGTGAGCGTCGGAGGCGGCGGTCAGGGTAGAGGCTGTTGTCGAAGGGCTTGCGGTGCACACAGAGGACATGGGTCTTCAGGTTACCCTTCTGAGAGGCGCTGTAGGGGCAATACCTGCACTGGAATGGCTTCCGGCCTGCAAAAAAAGAAAAAAAAAAGGAAATGGGTTCAGAAAAGAGTCGCGTCGAAAGTCATCTGTGGTAATACTCATCTTTTAAAACTTAATTAAATAAGCGTCAGCTCTTATTGGGTGATTTTTGAGTTGATGACACATGACACTTTATGGCATTTGTCTGCTTTCTAATGTTGTCCCATGTGACCGTTAGACATGAACTAATCAATAGCAATAGCACAGGCTCAAGGCAGAATTTTTCAAAATGTTATTCTAATCCTCTGTAAAATAACAAATAATGAAAAATAATCAGGGTGAAGCTAGTTTTGATGAAAAATAAATGTTGCGAGCGACTGATTTTACTGATGTTTCAAAAAACATTATAGCACATGGGGCAAAAAGGTCATTGGGAAATTCCTTTGAAAGTACTCATTTGAGAGTTTACAAGTTTCAGTCACGTTCTAAGAAGTTGCCATCAGTTAATTTGGTTTCATAATGATATTGTTGTACCTTGTGTGAACTCACAGCTTTACAAAAACACTGGTTCTTGTGAACACGTATAAAAAGAGAATAAGTAAGCTCGTATTCTTTGTGACACACTTCCTGCTCGCAACACAAATACAGACACACACCCACACACACATAGACACGGACAAATAAACACACACAAGTGTTGAGTTGAGGAATGACAGATGTCTGCAGCTGGAAGGCAAGGCATGCCAAAACTTCCTGTCTGTTCCCCTCTTTAGTGCCTGCTCTCTGACTCCACTAGAAATAATGTGAACCTACATGACACAGCACAGAGTGTACCTTTAACTTACAAACAACAAAGGATACTGTTAATAGCTTCCATAAGTTTATCTGACCTCAATAAAAAACCAGTATGACACCGATGCCCGAAGGTGCTGCCAACATCAAAACAAAAACTGTTCTGGATGACTCATTTACCTTTATACCTACACAGCCATGTGTCCTTTTTCACCGCTGTGCTATTTTTGAGATGTTACATCACATAATGACTTTCTCTTTTCCCCTCTGTCTAACACTTCAATGTGTTTTTCTGTGATTCATGGTTACAGTAAACCATTATGTGCTGATGTCATTTGACATCACTTCCCAAAAACTGAGGGCTGTCTCAGCCCTTTCACCCCGCCCTCGCCTCTTCCTCTCTATCATACTCCTCATCACAGCCGAGACAGCTGCACGGAGCTGAACACTTGCATTCACATCTACATAAAAAAGGTGTTTTTGGGGGGGAAAGTGGGAAAACTCACAGAAGGTGTGAGCAATAAAAGGTAATGCTCCATCTGTTGGTGTATAATAACCTGATGGCCGTAAAGGACACACACACACACACACACACACACAC
>JAPTHA010071564.1:0-14594 GCA_029814585.1 Gymnapogon annona | reverse complement strand
ACACACACACACACACACACACACACACGCTCCTACACACAAGTCAGTGAGAGGATAAGTCCTGACACATCTGAATATCATCACAATGGCACAGAGGGGTTTGTGTGTGTTCATGTATGTGTATGGATGTGTTGGTTGGGAATGTTTTTCTATATTTACGAGATCCCAAAACCAGGAGCTCATTCGCAATTAAATTTGTGAGAACCATAATACAGAATCCCATAATATAAATCATTAAATTTTATGGTGAATATTTGGGTGTAAATTAGAGAAGTAGTGGTTAAGAGTACAGAATGTCTCACAGAAATAAATGTAGATGTTGATGGAAACAGAGGTGTGTGTGAGGGACAGAGAGTTACTGAGAGTAATCTTATGCAGGGCCGGGAAGGGAACCGTCTGTAAGGAACAATAGTAAAAGAAAGCTTTGTCTAAATCCAGGTACAGAGTAGTTTGCGGTGTGCGCTCACACCCCACCTGCCTCGCCTCAACTTCCCCAAGCCTCAATCAATGAAAGAAGAAAAACAGGAAGTGAGGGTGGACAGCGAAAAATAACATCTCTGATTCTGTGCATTTCTCCAGCTCAGTCGTAGAAACATAGGCGTTGCCTTTTAAAGCTGTAAAAGTTCCCCCGGCAGGAAACAGTAAAACTGTCCATTTCACTTTTCTATGCTTCGCTCACTTATTATGATAGAGCAGGATTCCTTCTGTCTTGTTAAAAAAACGTGTAGATGCATTCAGATGGTGTGAAGAATACTGTCTTCCATTCTACTTTAACAGAGTCACTTAATAATAAGCCAAAAGGTCCCGGTCCTACATCAGGCAGATTGTTGCCCTGCTTGTCTTCCCCTCTCTGCCTCTATATCCCCTTTCCCTCTCCCTTCTCGTCTTCCTGGGTCTGCTGTTCTTTCTTCCCTCCCACCAGAGGAGAGGGGAGGTCCAAGAGAGGGCAACCTCCAAATAAGTTCCATTAATCACAGGCCAGAGTCTAATGTAACTAATATTTTACAATTAGAGGAGACAGCAGTGGGCTCGGAGCCATCCATCTCTTCACCACATGATCCTCCATTCATAGGCTGCTCCGGCCACAGATTCCGACCTGCCGCACACGCTTGTGTTGTGCACATACATACATATACACACACTCTCCTATACGTGCATTGGATGGATGCACCGACGGGATAGGAAATGAGAAGGACAGAATTGTGTCGTGTTGAAAGAAAGAGAGATGAGCTGCCAATATACAGTAGAGCGGAGAACAGAGAGCGATGTTAACTTTAAATCTGCCATAAGAAATCATTCTGGTTCATTAAAATGTGATTCGTGTTAAGAAGATTTTATCCAAGAACTGGGAAAAAAAATATCTTTACAGTGAAATTACTGAATGACTTGTTAGGTGTTAGACAAAGAGACTGTAAACAAAGACTGTAAACAATTCAGATAAAGTACAACATGATTGTAATTTAAGGTGGAGGTTCAACAGATGACGACTGCGTGCCAGCTTGGAAAATGTGTTGAAAAGGAAGAGAGTTTAGAAAAATCTAAAAAGTGCTGTTAGTAGTGCATTTTTCTCTGTCTAAAAGTATGATCGTTTAATTTTATTGTTTACCAAAAATTTCAACTGCTGTAACAAATGTCAGCCAATTGTGTGAAAATTTAATGACATGCACATCAAAGCCAGTACACAAAAAAATTCTGCTTCAACAAACAACATAATTAAAGTCAAGTTTAAATGCTATGTTTGTACCATGACCTATTTGTAAATGAGTCTAAACAACAAAAACATACCCCACCTGTCGGCTGCTGAATTCTTGTCTTTTTTTATGTGTATAAAATTTTGTCAGCTTTCTAAAACACACTTTGGACAATGTGTTCATTTATTTATACGGAAACATTCCGCTTCCTGTGTGAGGGAAGGCATCAGAAGCTGGATTCATACAAAATGCAACGTGTGGTTATTGCATTTGCACAGTTTTTATATTCGAAGTGCATTTTGCAGTGACACTTTGGTGGCCTTGCATATAGTGGATCGAGCTCGGACACATGTATGTGCGTGTTTGCACCTGTGTGTGTGCGTGTTTGCGTGTGTGTTTTCATGCAGCGAGAGTGTGTTGTGTGTCACAGGCTGAGATAATGACCATGATGACAGTGGCGGGGCCGACGGGGCCAGAGGAGCTGAATGGTGACGGATGACACAGGCCTGAGCTCTGATGGCACACAGACAGTGAGTGATGACTGCACATCCTTCCCAGTGCTCCACCCTTCATTATCTCTATGGGGAGAGGCGCAGCACAAAGACAGGCCGCGCTGCCCTCTCGCTGCCCTCAAACGACATCTGCTCATGGAGACAGCCTCACTACCGCTCCTCTTTCACCTCGCTGTCGCTCCATCTATCTCCATCTATGGTGATCTTTCTCTCTCCTTTTCTCTCCCTTTTCTCTCGCTCTCTGTCACCCTCTCTGCGGAGGGTATACAGAGGTCAGACAATGAGATAATGACTCACCCCTTTCAACCTTTCAAATCAGGGCCTTTTCTTCCCCTCAGTCCTCCGTGTTCTTTCATTCTTAATCCTTTCTTTATCGATTTTCTCATATTCGCTCGTTCTCATGCGCCTGAGTGGCCTGATGTAATGTCACCAAAGAGGCAACTGGTTAAGTTAACTGGTTTAAAGTTAAGGGATTGCTCTAAACGGCAATGGCTGGGAGATATGTGGGGAGGAAATACTTCAGGGCTTTGGAGCGCATAAGAGTGTTAGGGTGGTAAATGTTGCCCTCTAGTGTTGGTTTAGCAGCAGTGCAGGTACAACATTCGGTTTTAAAACACAAGGGAGGGCTCTCTGAGACTAATGAGCATGCAGACAGGTTCAACCAGAGGTCACCATCTGGCCAATTACCACTGCTGGCACATTGGAGCCGACCTGAACTGTCATCACAAACACATCACTCCATGTCCAAACTGCCCGGCAATATGTCACCATGCCACTCGACGTGCCATACAGTATGGAGAGGATGGGGGCAACAGGAGACAGCCCCATGACAAAGCCACCTGGTCAGCACTGCAGACAGGACAGGCTGCTGGGCCACCTGCTTGGTTGAGTTTTAGAGGACACTCGATGGACTCTCAATGTCAGTTACCCGTCTCAATGTCCGGTTGACAGACAGGTGTTTATTGCGTCTTTGACATCTACTTCAAAGAGGAGGAAAAAATATCAAGGATGAATCTGCAGTGAGCTAAAAGGAAGGGAAGCTGAAAATAACTCATAATACCTAGCGACACTTTGATCCCAGAAGTAAAAAACTCAATCCTGTGCGGGGGGGGGATACTTGAAGAATTCCAACATTTTTTTTTTTGAACATGCAAATTTATAACATTAGATTTGATTACCGACAATCCAAAACAGCCAACTTTTCCAGATCGTACATAATTTTTTTTAAACTTAATTCAACCCAAATGTCATTGTATGCAATAAAAACAAGAAAGAAACATGAGCGGTGCTACGGCCATGACAAGATTTTGAGGAGAGGGGGTGCTTTTTTTGGCGCATTATAATAACCATCTGTACAATCAAATAGAAAAGTACATCTTGCTGTTAGAATCATAAAGAAAGGGAACAGATGTTAATCCCTAATGGAGTTGACAGGCACTTTCCTGTCTTTCACATGAACATATTGAGTTTCTGAATAAGAGGGGGATCAGAGGGAAGGTGTATCATGTTGCACTCATAATACATGCATATCAAAGACCCCAGCTGTTGGATTCCCTCTCCTGAGAGACAGCATTATTAAATCTGCACTCAGCAAGCATATCACACCAGCACAAGAGCTTAAGCCTCTCCAGCAGTGGGCTTCACCGGTTCGGGCGATTTGTAACTTATCATACAAGAAGATTATATCATGTCTTAAAGTGTTGGGGTAATCAGTGGCACACACCTGGTGTCTTCTTTAGTCCTTACTTGAGATCAGAGATAAAAAAGAAAAACTCAATGTGCTATAAGTATCAGGGAAGTGTGCTGTTCGTAATTGGCATGATTCATTCACACACTCACACTCGCTCTTCACACTTCTGCTGTCAGGTGATCAGGAATGAGATACAGCCCAAAACTTTTTGTTTTGGGGGGGGGGGAGATTTCTACAGCGGCATCCTGTAGGGTGACAATACCACACATACACAATAAAAAAACAGTTTGTCACTGTCTATATAAAATAATGTTAAGGAATTGTTATCTTCTCTAACAAGCCATCTGCATTGGCCTATCACGTTTTAATGTGTGCTACAAAGCATCTGAAAGGAGATAACAAGCCCCAGTTAAAACAGAGAAGAACAGCCTTTGTTTGTCCACTAGATGGCAATATGTACTTTCAAATCTGCAGGAAGTACTACTTATTGTCACGGTGACAGTTGCATTTAGCCTATATGATGTATACACTGAAGCTCACCTGATGCACCATCCATTTCCACGTTCCCTCCACTGTTCAGTGTGTTTTTTTGTGCGCCGGCAGCTGCACTGTTCAGATTCCCCTGGGATCGGAGAAAGGAGAGGAGGCCCGACTGGTGCTGCAGGGAAACGGCCTGTCCTGGAGTCAAGCTCTCCAGAGAAGAGATGGGGGATTCAGTGAGAGGTCTGGCCCGCTGTCCCGGCTCATCATTCTTCTCAACAGGACCCTGGAAATCAGTCTGTCCTGCCTCCTCCAGCTCCGGGACCTTATTTTTCAGGATCTTCCACTTGGTAGCATCGTCATTTTCACTCTCCCTCCCTACCTCAGGTGGCGTTTTCTCAAATTCACCTTTACCGCTGTGACCTGTGGAGCCTGCGTTCTGCGCGTGCATCTCTTCTTTTGTTCCCTGGACCAAAAGGTCGCATGGAAAAGCTGGTTTCACACTGATTTCGGCTGCAGGGTTTGAGTAACTTTGCAGCTGGTGAGTAATAGAGGTAGAAAGTCCATTACTAAAAACACCAGACATCTGCACCAAGGATGATAGAGACTCGGGTCTGACAGATAAATCTAAAGGCTCAAACTGGGACTTCCTGCTTTGAACAGATATAGAATTGTCCACGTTTGCTTCTTTGTCACTGAGATCAGGCTGTTTTTTGATCAGAAGGGCATTTTCTCCGTCCAGACCCAGATAGTGGCCTGCAGCAGGGCTCCAGTCTTCCCTTGACCTCGGTCGGATCTTGGGGTTGGGACTGGAGCTGGAACTACCGCTGTTGGGCTGCAGTGGCGAAGAAAGATCTCTGCTGTTCTGCCAGTGGGGGAAGTGGTAGCGATCCAGAAGGAACCCCAGGGAGGCTGTCTGTGCAGTGGTGTAGTCACTGGAGGGGGGACACCTGTAGACTTTCTCACCTAAAACAAACAAAAATGGCAGAAACAATACAATCCAAATCAAATCAGGAACGTATGTTTATATGAGGCATATTGAGCATTTTCCTCCAAGAAAAGTATGTACCAACAACCGTTGTCTAAACATGAAAAATGTTGCAATCCCACACCAGGCTGAGTTGAATGATTTAAGTGCTGCCCTGCAGTAAATCAAGCTTGTAATCAGCTTTCAGCTCCAGTGATCCATCATTTTACAGTATGGACGCCACCACCATGTGCAATAAATACACCCAAAGATGTTAACACCAAACAAGATTCTTCCACAAATAATAAACAGTGAAATTGTAAAGCAACTAGAACAAGGCAGATGCCGTAGACAAAAACCCTATTCCATCAAAACCAGTAACAGTGTTTTCCAGTCAAAAATAACGAAATCCAACATGTGAGCAGGGCTGATTAACCACACTATACACTGCAGCTGAGTTTATTTTTGCTTTACACTTGAAAAATGGCATGTTGGGGGCATAATTCAAAAAGTACAAAGTGTATTATTGTGGAGGATGACAAAGGCTAATTTTTCTCTTTTTAGTCCGTGAGTAATAACCATCTGGATGCATGGTTTGGTTGTGCTCCCCGTAACTTTTAATTGCAGGTAATTTTTATGCTGCCTTCCTTCTGTTTACCTACAGTTTAATCCTTATAGCCATCACAGAAACACCCTCCAGGGTTAAACACACTCCCTGTGACCATTTTGAGTTAGTGATTGTCTGAGACCTCAGCCTTGCACTGTCTTTAAACAGCCCAGCTGTTTCGCTGCCATTCCAATTACAGTAAAAGTCATCCGCCGCCATTAAGCCACAAATATTGGCAGTTTATTGCCCAACACTCTCCTGGCATTTGAAGGTCAGGTCATACATTATACTGTGTCTTTTAGGGATGCGTCTGGGATAGGGAGATAAACCCACCACCATTAATTTAATTCTATGCATATTGATGCCTTATTGTTCTTCTTTAATGGACTAATATCTGAGTTACAACAGTGATTCATCCCCGCCAGAGAAATATCAATTTCATACACCTCAAGATCTGACCCTGAGGTAATCCTCGGAGGTAAATCTAAATCTAATGATCTGTAGTTGTTACTTCACTTTGTTTCCAAGTTTAATAGAAAAACCACCATTGTGAGCTGAATGGCAGTAAAAGGCGGGCTGTTTTTTAATACTTCAAATCTACAAAACCGTAAAATACCACCCACATATTAATTAAATAGAGCCGAACCTAATGAAATTGAAAAATCACAGCTGAAATGGCAAATTTATGTCCTTGAACTGAAGACAGTCACCCCTCTTTGTGCTGTTTGAGCGCGAGTGTGCGCGTGTGTGAGTGTGTGAGCGAGTGTGTACAGTACGTTTGATTTAATGTCTGCGTACATTACATATGTGAGGCGACGTGCGTGGGTGTGCAAGTGCGGGAAAGAGACTTCAACAGTGCCACACCCTTGTCTCCAGTAACAGACAAAAAAATCCAAACGGCTTAATGGACGTCTTTCAGACACGCCATATATCTCAATTATTCTGTGGTTTAAATTACGATGACATTACCGGCCCGCTCCAAATGCACAAAACACATATATCTGACCTCATCTTTCAACATGGACCTTCCTAAACCCATTTGCCAGCCTACATGAGAGCGGTAAAACAACACAAAGACTGAAGACTGCTTTTTTTTCTCTCTCTTCTTTTGGATGAGTGCCATCTTTGTGATTGCCTGGTTCATGCTAACTTAATCAGTTTAAGATTTACTTACACTGCTGAGGCTCACATTATGTGAGGGGAGTAATTTTAGAGCTTAGATTTATCAACCAAAACTCCAATTACTGCATCATTACAAACCCCAGCCTCTCTCACCTAACACAGAGCATCTAATGAAGTGATGCGTATGAGTTATCCGCCCTTACTGGATGTGCAAGACGGAAAGGAAAAGGTAAATAAATAAATAAATAAATGCCTCAAGTGAGCCGTGTCTATGGAAGAGGCATGCAGCTGGGCTTGGACAAGTGATTCATTTCATATGGAAATAGGTTTTAAGATTTACAACCGTACATCACCGTCAATGCAATCACAGTCCCACATACTATATGCTTACATAGGCGTTTGGCAGTTATATCGTAGGCATCAAACTCCATATACAGTGGAGATTTGGTTCTTTCTTTATATGCAATCAAGCACCAGAAATGCAAAACACTGATACACGGTGGCTGGTTTGGTTTAAGATGAAACAGAGTGAGAGTGAGAGTCACACACAAGACTGGTGAGAAAAACAGGGGCACCAGATGTTCTTTGATGTTTATAATAGCATATATTATTAATATTAATTAGACCACATAGTCAATGACGCATTTGGGACGTTTCCAAGTCAATTAAGCCAAATGGCATTCAGGAGACGGTGGAACAATATTTCAAGGCAGGTGTTCAGAACTCCCTGGGTAAATCTTTTTATCTGCATGCTAGGAAAACAAGCATTTTGAGCTTAATTTGAGCCTCATATCTGCAATAATAATTAAAAAGAGGATTAAAAGACAGAAGTGAGAGGGAGACAGAAAAGCCAACAGGTAATCAGTTTAGACAAACCAGTCAGACTGACTCTGATCTCTGAATAAGAGCGGAATTTGTCAAGCCTGAAAGAGGACTGGAGTTTGATAAGGACCCGTATGGTTGAAAGATACTTTTACTGTCACCAATCACAATGAATAGATTGATGTAACTGGAACAGCCGAATGAAAAGTGATATTCTGTATGGCCCCTTTATCTGCGTTCCTTGGTTAACGCTGCTCAAATTTCCATTCGCAACAAAGTGACGGTTATGCTTTTAGTTGTCGTTGACTGTTGCTCTTCCAGTAAAAGTAGCATAAAGGCAGGGGATGAGGGACAAAACACATGTGCGTACAACATCATTACATGGTGTCTGCTCATTGACCTTGAGGTTAAGAATATTGAATGGGACTAATTAATAACTGTCAGAGCATTTTATGTTTGTTCGGCATGTTTTTATTTGGAGCCGGGATCT
Organism: Gymnapogon annona; assembly: GCA_029814585.1. Classification (NCBI taxonomy): domain Eukaryota; kingdom Metazoa; phylum Chordata; class Actinopteri; order Kurtiformes; family Apogonidae; genus Gymnapogon; species Gymnapogon annona. Next base: position 6,213 of record JAPTHA010071564.1, on the reverse strand, counting down.
AACTGCTCCAATGTAGGTCAGAGGCCTGAAGCATGCACCCTTCGTTAGTTTATCATTTAAGAAGAGACATTATTCTTAATCTCAGATTATAATTAAAGTCCAAACACATTTTTAAATCTACCCTGATTAGATTCTGAGAGAAGTATTCATATCATACTTCTATTGAAACCAAAGCTTTACTTCTATTTTAAGAAGATGCGTATGTGTAGTTTGAAATCTAAATCCAGCACTGTATCTGGATGTATTAAACAAAGAAGCCGTCTCTCATTTTGACAGCCATGACTGTACTATATTCGCTATCCATATTGAGAACATCAATAACTTCATGACCACCATAGGCTGACTATGAATAATGCAGCCAGTAATTCTGGACTAATCAATGTTCCTCAAGCTGAACATCTGGCAGTGGTAATTCTTCCTCAGCATCTCCGCTCTCCTGAATTAGAAAACACTCTCTCTCACTCTCTTCCTCCACGTCCAACTATAGAGACAGACAGACTTGATCAGTTGCAACCCCCCACCTCCGACAAAACTTATCCCTGTTATTAAACCCTCATCAAGTGGTGCGTGTTCTCCATATGTGTAGGATTTACCTATCTGTCCCGCAGCAGACCTGTGTGTTGAGCCAGGGCCAGCAGCGTGTGATTGTGTTAATTAATCTGTCATTGTGAGCGCAGGGAGCAGCTGCAGAGGTCTCTGGGATATATTGTCAGAGCTAAACAATGCGGTGCTAAGCCCCCAGAGTGAGTCTACCATTACACAGGACTAAGAACAGAGAGGAGAGGAGGAGAGGGGGAGAGAGAGCCTGCCGGATCCATCATTGACTAAAGCAATGACGCCTGACCTTTACAATGAATTAGTTTCCATGCTTAATATTGACTGAAATTAGAGTCTGATACTGAATGTGCCATCCCAGAACTGTGTGCACTCAAATCCTCCGCTAGCCAGCTATCATAAATGTTTCTGGAAGTGACACCGTATGGTCTCGGAGATAGGGCAGAAGAGGGAAAGTAAAAACAACAGAGCTTGAATGTGTTTCTTAAAGAGCAACCAGAGAGGGATTTGGCCCTAAAATATGAGCATTTACATGTAAATACACAGATACCAGTATGTGTGTACAATATGGAAACAAAACGTCTAATGAGATTAGACTTGATCCATTTATCTCTGCTATACGGCCATCATTTAAGAGGATGCTGGATCAAATCCCACAAGGGTGTCTTAGATGTACATAACAGCACTGCTCCGACCCTGGAATCAAATAACCATGGATGCGAGCAATGAAGAAACAGAGCAGACAGAGTCCGGATTAATTTGTCTTTTCTTCTTTTAACAACGCTGTTACAGCAGTACTTCAAGCTCATGATAACATGTTAGCAGGATGCCATGACAAGAAAGGCATTTACCCAGAGAGCCGAATCATCCAAATCACCAGGTGGAACAGAAGACTATCAATAAAAATACCAGGTGGTAGATCAAATCATAAAAATCACTGGGTGGTATATATCAAATCATTAAAAACACCAGATGGCATGCATTAACATCTTGTGCCCCCGTAGGCAAGGGGTGGGGATGTGACGGATATAAAATAGAGGGTACTAATTATCCCTACAATTCAACATGATGCCATTATCTTTAAAAGGAAGACAAAGTCCTGGTTGATGACAGTAATATCTGTGGTGCTGTTGTTGACCCTGCGCTTCATGTCCACCTACAGCAAGTGGGAAGAAAGACGACTCCAAAGCTGTCACTTAGTTTTTCTATATATTGAAGAAAAATTAAACATATATATAGAAACGATTTCAACGTGTACTGACTCGTCCATATTTTGTAGTTGCATGTGATTCAGTGCCACATTAACAGCAGAAGAAACTTAACTAAACTGAGGTAGGCTTGTACTTTGGGTATATCTATTATAATATAACTTTAAAAACTCAATCTACTTCTGCCTTTTAGAATGATTTAGGTGTTTGCTGTGATTATATTTGTATGGCATCTTTTTCTTCTTTGTTCACTTTTAACATGTTTATATTTTAGAGTGAAAATTCTTTAAAAATTGAAAACTAGCACAAATGTCTACTATGAGTTGTGCTGTCAGTTTCATACGGTTTTCACAAACAAAAAAACTGTTGTTAAAGTACTTCAAACTGGCTCCTCTCTTAGACCCTACTACAATGACTGACTGCTCTAACACCGATGCTTCATCATTCATCTTTCAATGTAACACAGAATAATTAGTCAGATGGATCAATGTATTTTTACTTCAATAACTTTTGCTGCTGAACAGCAAAAACACCCACACTTTGAAGAAAAAAAAAACACACCTTCCCTAAGCAGCTTTATAATACTTTACTGCTTTTCATTTATCACTTTATATTACCACATATTATTTGCGCATTGCTATTGTGGTATTTTTCTCTTAGTCTGAATAGTTAGTCCAAAAAATGAGTATCTCTCTCTACCTCAAAAGGGTTAAATTAGAAATAAAACTAAAGTTGACCTTTATAAAATGATGTTTTACTGACAGTGTTTACCTGTGGCTGGTGAAGAGGATCTTGGTCTATGGTCCAAGGAGCTGCTGGAGTGGGAGTTCCCTGTTTCTGCGATGATCTCTGACAATCCGTGATTATTAAGGCTGCCCGGGCTACTGGGTCGACTGATGGGCTTGGCATCCGGGTCACCAAGCGACAATTTTCCATCTTCCGTAGGCAGGTAAGAGGCGCACTGTTGCTGCTGCTGGCTTTTACGATTGAACATTTGCTGTTCAGCGGGGAGCCCAGGTGTCATGATCTGCCAGGCCGGATAGCTCCTGCTGCTGCTGCTGTTGACTGCATCTCTGTTAGAAGCGACTTTCTGCAGATATTCCAGGCTTGTGGAGCTCAGCGGAGGGTGAAGATGATTTAAACCCAACAAAGGAAAGCTCTCGCCATCTGTCAGAGGTCCTGGACCCGCCGACATCATCCTCCCTAACATCTCTCTAACCTTCATGTCAACTCCTGCCAAGGCAATCATGTGATTATAGTCTGGTTGGTCAGCTCTCTCCGCTGAGAGGAACCGGTTGTGGATGCGGGAGATGTACTGGGAGTAGAGGTTGCCGTGATGGTCTTGTGTGAGGCCGCTCATGTTCACAGAGCCATCGTGATCAGTGGGGAGGTTGCTTTTAGCAGCTAGCTTGTTGAGGTGGACCTTCATGTGGTTCTTAAGAAACCAGGGTTCTTTGAAACGACGGCCGCAGATTTGACAACAGTGTTCGAAAGAGTCCTTGTGTTTTCTCATGTGACCCTTTAGGAACCAGGCCTGGCTGAAGGTCTGGCCACACACCTCACAGGGGAATTCACCCACAGGTTTCCCCTTGTCCGTTGACCCCATTGCGGCCTTCGGACCTGGGCCCGAGTCTGCAGTTATATGTGTCGTCTCGACGTGGCCGATGAGCTCTTCTTCTTGCGAGGCGGCAAACTCACACAAAGTGCATTTATAGGGTTTGTGTAGAATCCGGATGTGACGCTCGAGCTCCTGCTGCTTCCTGAACTTTCCTTTACAGAAAGAGCAGCGGAAACCTGTGGGCTGGGGCTGTGCCGATTCATCATGAATAGTGGCGGCTTTAGGCGAAGTGGACGCACGCGGTTCGCTTTCAGCAACCCCTGAGTTGGTTAGAAATTGGGGTTGTGTCAGGACAGTCTGTGATAGCGGAGACTTCTGATGGGGGTTGATACTAGATGTTTGCTGGAGGCCGAGCTGGCCACTTCGCATCTGCCTGTCCCTTAGTATCGCCCTTTCCTCCAGCTCATGAAGCAGCCTGTTCTCCTCCCTAATTCTCCCACGGCCTTTGCCCAGAATGCCTTGCTTGTGAGTACGGAGGTGTATCTTTAGGTTGCCCTTCTGTGCAGCCCTGTGGTCACAATATGGACACTTAAAGGGCTTCTCCCCTGTGTGCGTACGCATGTGAAGGGAAAGTATGCTGTTGAAACGGAAACGCTTTCCACACAACGGGCAGGGATACTTCCTGTTCTTGCGGTTGTCATCCGGAGCCGAATTTACCTGCGATGCCATGCTTTGATTGGTGACCCTCAAAAACTGGGAGAGCTCTACTCTCCCGTTCATACTGCTGAGAATCCTTCCATCCATGATTTGATTGGCCAGAAGCGCCATCTGGCTCCTAATTGGGTGGGTGGACGGGGTAATGAAGCCGTACTAGGACTGAGTGATGTTACAGTACAGTGGTCAGGGGGTATCTATCTGGGACAGTCCAAAGAATAGTGATGAACTGTATGCTGACTGTTTACACTTGTTCAGTTGAAACAGGATGCGGACTCATGCTGAGATGAAGCGTCTGTTTGTCGAGGCTCAGACCTAAAGGAGAAAAAAAAAGTCAAAATGAAATGCCTTTAAATTTATTCAAAGCAAAAAATACTCAAATACATTCACGTCTGCATCAGACACATAAAGGAGTGAACAAAATGTCAGCAGGGTCATATAGTGTCAATTAGGTGTGTAAATCTGTACTTTTGCAGCTTCTTCATAATGCCAGTGATGCACCACAAATAGGTCAGGAAATAGAGCAAAGCAGATTCTGACTGTCTTCATCCTGTGTTAAGTATACCTGTGGTTTTAGATTATTGTAGGAGACTGTGAAAATGCTGATTAAGTCTAACCAAAAAGGCTTCCTCAACAAATATATCATCTTTACTAAAGGGGAAGGTGAAAATCTAAGTCTTGATCTGGTTTTGTACTGACACACAATACTACGTCAGTGCAAACATCAAAGACCGTCTGCATCTACTTGCCCTTGCTTTTGCTTTTCACCAATGTGTGAAATGCTTTTATAAAGATTAAAGTTAAGCTTTTTCAGCAGGTCTATTGCATATTTGAATAAAACCTTTACCGGGATAATTATGTCACAAGAGTAATAAGAAAAATAAACAACTTAATGATGCAAAAATGCAAACTCAAGTTAAAGGAAGAATATCTAAATGGAAAGCTAAAATATGCACCGCTTCTTCTCCCATGCCCAGCCCCCCCCCTCCCTTTTTTTTTTTTGATTCAACTGTAGCAGCAAACAAAGCTTCAAATTCACATCGCGCTACAATGGTAGAGGTCACATAAGCGAGCCCTGCACAGCTCTAGTGCAGCACCAAAGGGCACAGAACAAAGCCTGCACTGTCCACACTGAATTAACACAGGCTTACATCATCCTGGACTGCACCCTCAGTCAGTCATGAAAATGATGTACACAAAACCACACAGATAAAGTTGCCTTGGCCAGGAGCTGTGGCCACTGCAAGCAATGTATCAACTCCAATTTCGACACCACAAACCCATTTGAACTTGGACTAATCTGACTAGGAAAAATTACATGACAATATAGTTCAATGTGTAGAGCATAGTCTTAACCTGTTATTCTTTAGCAGCCGTGCCGGAACAGAGAAGGGGCGCAAAGGATGCCCTCTCTACCCCCACCTCTCTGCCTCACCCCCACCCAACCTCCTACCCACTTTCAAGGATTACAGTAATTTGAACTATTATTGCATTTGCCTCTATTAATGTCATTACTGCACTGCAGCCTTGAATGTGTAATGCCGTACACAGTATTCACTCTCAAGTCTGCATACAATCAATAACCATTGATCAAACTCAACTTTAAAAGTCTTTTTTTTTCCTCCCCATGGCATCTTTTTAAATACCCATCTGATATGCATTTTCTTTTATAAGCAGTTGACATTAGCTCCATCCTACCCGGTTAACCGATGACAAGAGAAACTTAAGAAATTTCACTCAAAAAAGAGAAAGTCGAGAGACAGGAGCAATGTCGTTCCCAAATAAAACATCTGGGGAGTCTCAGCCACCTGCTGCTGCTGCTGCCTATGGTCCATGGCAACCTCAGTCACTCATGAGAATGTTGTACACAAAACCACATAGATAAAGAGCTGGCATCTCGCAACTGTGGCTGGTGTGAGCAGTGTGTCCGCTCCGATCACAGATCAATGTAAGGAAACAGGCCTGACCTAATCATATCTGACAGGGAGAAAGTGAGCGAATGATATTAGCATACACTAGATCCACTTCATATTTTCTAAAGTGGTATACCTCTGATTAACTAAGCATAGCAAGCAGGCATAAAACCTTCAGCAGTGGTATGTATTTGTGTGTGTGTGTGTGTGTGTGTGTGTGTGTGTGTGTGTGTGTGTGTGTGTGTGTGTGTGTGTGTGTGTGTGT
>JAPTHA010069957.1:0-19291 GCA_029814585.1 Gymnapogon annona | reverse complement strand
TGATGGAGATTTGATGTTTTCTGTGTTATGCTGTGAATACATTTTGCATTCAGGAGATGTACAGTCGGTTTTTATTTTTACACACTCTTCATTCTGCGTGTATGAGCTGACAGTGGTTTCAGTTGATGGCGATGTCTGTAGATGAGGTTCTGCATTGATGGCAGATATGTAAAAGGGTGAATGGGTTCCCAGCACCAGTGGTGGGAGGACAAAGGGCTGTTCCTGATCCAGGAGTCAAAAGTGCATATTTGCTTCACTGGAAGAAATGTACAGATACATACATGTAAGAGAGAATGTGTGGGAGTCATGAGTCAACCTTTTTACAGTGAAATCAGGTGCGGCTCTTCACCAGAAGATGCCTGGCCCCATCATTTTACAAAAACATTCATATTTAAATAAATCATCTACACATGATACAGTCTGTGAGTTCTGTGTATAATCTGTGTTCAAGTGTAGTTTATAGCTGTTTTCGGTTGTTTAATGAGCAACAATGTCATGTCTTTCCTGTTTGGGGTGTCGCCGAACAACTCCATAAACTCTATTATAAATGGCACCTGCGCTATTTTTTATTTCATGTGACCAGTTCTATCTCCACATCTAGTCTAAACCCCTGGGTTTAGACTAGACTCCCTGGGTCCCTGGGTCTCCCTGGGTCAAGCAGTGGTGCCGGTGTCCTTCAAAACAGCGGCCATTGTCCCGGTACCCGAAGGCCCCCGTGTCACCAGTCTTAATGACTACTGCCCACTAGTCCTCAAATCCATCATCATGAAATGTTTTGAGAGGCTGATAAAAGAACACATAACCCCCATCTTACCCCAAACATTTGATAAATTTCAGTTAGCGTGCCATAAAAAAAGCCCCTCCCTTCCCGTTTTAGCCTAAAATTATGTACCTGCTATCACACAGCTCTGAAGAATTCACAAACAGTGTTTTGTGTAATATGTGTTAAATTAACAAATGGCGTCAGGTTTATAAGCTTAAGGTGCATGACATGCTGCTTGTCTTGTTCTACAGTGCCAAGATCGTGGTGTGTAAATATGCGGACAGACAAGTGTGACAGACCGGAGCAGGAACGATCATATCATTATATTCACTAGAAACAAAATGTTTGTCAGGTCCAGGTTTTCTCACGGTCGGCGCACTGATCACAGAGGATAACCATCACAACACACTGCCCGGACACAGCACCGGCCTTGAGTGACTCACACCGACTGCTCTACACTACACATAGGACGGAACCAAACATCCACATCCAAGCCAGCGTCACATCCAATCCAGTCCAAGTTGATCTGAAAGGTCAGAGCAGTAAAATCATAATATAAGAGCCTATAATCACAGAGATCCCCACATGTTTCCTCTGTGTTTTACTGTAAAACAGTAAAATTACATTTTGAAATCGCCTACATTTACAAACTATCCTTTTATAAAAAAAAAAAATGAATAGCCTGAAACATTGATCTGTCAGCTCCAACGCAAATATCCCTCAGTTTCTGCTGCACAAATGTCATTATTACTTTGAGTTTAGTCTGTACTTAGTAGTTCTGCAAATGCACTGAAAGCGTGATTTATTTTCCAAATCTTTGAGGTTAAGAATGTATCGTATAGCTGAATTAAGAGTTTCATTGGTGTAAACACACATCTGATTTAGACTCATTATTTGACATCAATAATCAGATGTTGGAATTGAACTCATGACTTTCAGCACTAACCACTGTGCCACCAAGTCTGAAGGAAGACATCATGTAACATCTCTGTGCATCAGTTTAACTGATTTGTTTACAAGTGGCTTTCATTTAATCATTTAATACTGAAAACAACCGAATTGAAAAAATATGTTATTATATTAGATTAGATATCCCTTTATTGTCCCACAAGGGGAAATTCCATATACAGCAGCAGAACACAAAGAGTAGAAAAAAAACAGAGTAGAACAGATATACAACAATTGAATTCTTGTACAACATATGCATTATTATTATTATTACTAGTAGTATTGATAATAATACTATTATTATATTATATTATTTTTTATAAACCTTTCATGCATGAATTAAAACTATTTCAGGATGTCTTTGTGACTGTGACATTAAGACGCATTCATATAATAGAAATCTACGTTAAAATAGCTGTTCCACTGTAGTGACCACTATGCATGAAAGGGTTAATGCCAACCAAACTGAGCCATGCTAAACGGTTGAACAATGTTACAATAGTGTCAGAGTAAAAGCTTGGATGGAAACCTTCCTTACATTTCCTCGACCAGTATTTCCTGGTTCCTCTTTCAAGTCACTCTGTCTCGGTCTCTGTGGGTCAATACTGCAGAAACAGAAACAGTTGTTTCAGTCAGGATGGTGTGTGGCACTGGTTGTCAAACACCCTAACAAACAATACCATAAAGGGATCGGTTCTTGGAACTCTTGATCCCATCACCTGACCTGATGACCCATGTCTGCAGAAACAAGCTGGAACTTAGTCTGGAACTAGTGTTAGTATTACTCTTCTGTGACAAGCATGGTCAAACTGGGTGGAAAAAGTATCTATCACTTATAGAATACTTCCATTGGTACATGTAAAGAGATGGCTCCTGATAAATGTTACCAACTCAGTGGAGACGGTTAAAGTTCACAATGATGTCATGTGAAAACTCAATTATGCTGAGACCAGAAGCCAAGAGCAGCTGATGCACGAGCCAAAACAGAACACCACATATCCACTAACACAGCAGCTGTTTCAGCACAATACAGCACCTGCCACCTGTGGATGTGAGAATTCTATCACTGCATGTTCTTCATTTAACGTGAGTGTGCCACTTCAGTCACGGCTCGGAAAAAAAACCTACTCCACAGGTTCCTCCCAACACCACTATAACGACTTCTTCAAAATCATTGGCTGATGTACCTACTGTTGTACAAACTGTTGACACTGCTTTACTGACTGATTCGTAGAAATGCACAGACTTCCTGATACACATCGATAAAAACTAACACTAAGACATTTCACTTCATGGGTTATTCTTACCTGCTTTTTCTTAACTTATAACTTATAAGCTTTTTCTTAACTTATAACTTATAAGCCACAGCAAAAAAAATTGCAGTTACTGTCACACAATTGTCTCGCATTTTGTATTTATTACCGTTTCATTAGTAGCTGAAAGAAGAGAGCTGAAAATATTTTATGACAATATTTATATAATTTAATAGCAAACTGAAAAAAGTCCTCTAATTCTTTTGTACAATTTACATCATGTAGAATTCTAAGGTCAGCTTGACATGTCAGTTTCAAATTCTATTCCTTTAGTTTCTGCTCTTTCAACTGCGAGGAGAAAGGTGAACTTTACCTGTCGTAACTGGAGAAAAATCATCACATGCACACAAGAAGATAGAGAGGATTGATGTTTAATTTGTTCTTATTATTCTTTTTTTTTTTTAAGTATATATATAGTGGCCAAAATGCATCTCAATAGAGAAAGCAGTCTGATTATACACTTTGGGACAATTGCTAATATCATACAGTTAACTTTAAATGTACAAAACACTAAATAAAAGTATTTCATCAACATCTATTTGTCTGTCTGTCCGTCTTTCTGTCTATATCCATCTAATATTTTTCTTTATTTTTAATTAATGTTTATTTAGATAAGAACAGTGTACAGAGAATTATACAAAATAATCACAGGGATCAATAGAACCAATATTGCAAAAGGGAATAGTTATACAATTATATAACTATAGTACAATATCAAACATGGAACAAACATTCATAGCCTTTTAGTTACTGGATTTATCAAACTTTTTTTTTAAATAAATGTTCAACATCCTTCAAAAAGTAAACAAAATGTCCTTTTGTGTTACAACCTTTTGTGTGTTGTGAATTTAGCCAATCAGATAAGTAAGTCAATAATAATAAAATTATTTTTTTTTTAAATATTTTGGGTCCATGTCCTTGTATGCATTTGGTGTTTTCCTCAGGTTACAGCGGATGAAAGTCCGCCTTCCTCCTCGCGGCTGATTGGACGGATTTGACTCACCGTGGATTCTGATTGGCTGTTGGCTGCGCACACCGTCGCCGTCAGGTAGCAGGTCCATACACGAGCTCAGGTGAAACCTACCTGTGAGCCAGTACCGAGGGGAGCGCTGCGGGCTCGTGTCGCATACGAAGCCTTACTTCCAGGAACAACAAACAAACAGAACAGTGTATGTTTCTCTCCGTTTACGTTAACAGACGGTAGTTCATTTAGTAAAACTACAGCAGTACTTTTCATGGCAGCGGGCGTTGGACTGGCCATGAATACGTCACATACGACAGAAGAAAGGGCGGTTTTCACGCAGCTGAGGCCGGTGAGGATGTCGGGCGCGTGCGGCGCCGAGGAAGCGTCCGTGTTCGAGGACGTCAAACCCGCGGTGAGAATCTGTGCCGGTTCACTGACACCCCTAGGACTTACATGTACACCGGAAGCAGTGCGTTTACCTGCACTTTAATGCCCCAGCTGATAGCGCGGTGCAGATCCAGATGTAGTTGGAATCGGTTGACCGTATAAACAAAGGCGTCATTAGCCGCTTATTTCACGTGCACAGGTGGGAGGAAGCGGCTCACCTGGACAGAGCGGGTTAAAGTCCTCCGCACGCACCTGACGAGGCTCAAACCCCAGATAAAGCTCACCTGCAGGTGCAGTGACGCCTCAGTCACAGAAGCATTGGTGTAGAAATGTAAATGTGTAAATGTGTTTTCAATGTACGGTCTCAGAAAAACAATGACTGTGGCAGAAAAGTCAAACCTGCGGCCCGTGGACCAAAACCGGTCTTCCGAAGGGTCGCATCCGGCCCCGCGGGATGAATTTGTGATGTGCACAAGAATATACTGAACTTGTCAACAGTCGATGGTGTGCAGATCATTTTAGCTCAGGGGCCACCTGCAGCTCAGTGTGACCTTAAGTGTGTCAGATGAGTAAAATACAAAATAATCACTACTTTGTTTAGTGTAAAAAAAAGTAAAATCACATAAATTGTTAACATTTTCCACTCAGATAAATAATCTGAAATGTTTTGTGCATTTGTGGATCCACAAATGTGCCAGGTATTATGGTGAACAACCGGACACCCCAAGATCTGCTTGGCTCTTTCAAACGTCCAGGGTTCCCTTTGATATAAAACCAAAAAAAGAGGAAAAGTTGTCAGAGATTTATGTTTGAACAATGTGGATATTGTCCTTGTAATATACACGTGTACAAGATAAGCTGATGCATGACAATGTGCACTTATTTTTCTTTTTAAATTTAAATTGTTCATGTTATTCACATTTCTTTAAAGTATACTTTGTTGATGTTGTTATTTTCCTTATATCGTTTTAGGTTTTCCACTGTTATTTTACTGGTTCATATGGCTTGAGTTGATTTTGTATAATATATTTTAGTTCTGGAACCACATTTGTATGTGATAACGATAGCAATAGCTAGCCTATTTCTTAATGATGTAAATTGTCACAACCTATTGACATCAAACATACTTTTTTGTTGACATGAACACTTGGCATAGCTCTTATTCTGCTTTAGTGGTTTTGGTTCATGCACATATGAGCACATTGTTTCCTCACATTGTAGTGACTGTCTTGACTTGAAGTTGTATATTTAGAAATTTTATCTTGTTTGCATAATGGTGACTTAATGATAAAGATAAATAAAGATATACATGGTTCTACAAATGCATCCTTTCTTCGGGAAGTGCCTGTAACAGGGTTCATTAGGTCATAATAGGGAACGTGTGAAATAGTTGCTTTAAACATCATTTCTCAGTGGCCTTTGTTAAACACAAACAACAGCAGACACATGACAGCTGCATTAAAGTTAGATGCCTGTGAATTGTACATGGGCCTTGCGTGATCACAGCAGAAACCAGATGCCCTCAGATGCGTGCTGGCTGTTGGACTCCTGCCAGGTGTTTGGTGAACAACCAAACACCCCAAGACCTGCTTGGTTCTTCAAACTGTCCAGGATTCCCTTTAATATTAAAAAAAAGGAAAAGTTGCTATAGATTTATGTTTGAACCATTTGAATGTTGTTTGAATGGAACATCATACTGCTTATTTTTGTGTGTGGTGGTGTCTTAACATACATTTTTGGTGAAGAACCTTTTTGTAGTTTGATGAAATCTCATTTGTCGATTAGTCTATTCAGTTTTCCCTGATGTTGGTGATGACCGTCATATTAAGCATTTGAAATGATGAAAGAAGCATTAATTAGTCTTATTCATTATATAATTGTTACATACAAGAAAGAGATTTTCTGAATGTGATGTACTCACCTTGTTCTTTCTTTTCCAATCATGGTACATTTGTGTCCGCACAAAGCAGCAACCTGTAGAGCCAGTGGGCTGGGCTTGTATTGTAGATGTTTTATGCAAACACGGGAATGAACACAGTCACGTGTTGGCTGAGACTTTGTTGGCATTTTAAATGGAGTAGTCTGTCAATGTGATAAACTTTTCAACAGCAGTTTAAATACTGCTGTACTTACTATATGCTGTAGTGTTTTGTTGAAAAAAAGGGAAAATGGCATAACATTTTGAATAATTAAATATCCTTTAGATGTGATATATCTTCAAGTCATGTAACTCGAAGAAGTATAAAGAAAACGCGACATTTGAATGATGACGAGTGAAAATGAAAATATGTTGAGTGCTCAGAGTTTTTTGCGAGACCAAAAGTCAACAAAATGTACAATACTCAGTCATTAGTGTTTATTTAAAATGGAAATATTATCTCTTACAAACTGAACTAGGTTAAAGTGGGTGAAGAGCTGGAGGCTGAAATCACAGCCTCATGTCATCCTTTGTCCTGTCTAAAAGTGGATTGGTTTACTAACAGGCTTTTCTGAACATATTTCATCTTGTGATCTTGTGTGTCTTGAAATGAACACACTGTTCTATCTCTGTGTATCACGCTGCAGTAAAATGTAGGACATGATGATGGTCGTAAACTGCAATCCTCAGAAAAGGTTGTTTATAGCCTAATTGAACTGTGCTCTTGCAGGATTCTTGTGAATTCATCTGAAATGTGACAACAAACCCAGCTCTAGCATTAGCACTGCTTTCACTGGGAATCATTTCTGGCAAATATAGACTCAATCTCATGAGAAACGCGTCACCACAACTATAATAACCGTGATTCAGCTGCTTTTTCCTCTCTTTGTGCTCCTATCATGCCACGCTCAGTGTTTCGCAAACCGCAGCTTTGTCAAGAACAAAAGAAATGTCTGCTTAAGTAAAATAGTTCCCCCCCAAAGGCAAGTACATACCAACAGCAGGGTGAGAGTTTACCACTCGTGTCCTCGGTTTAAGGATCAAACAGATCTTTCTGGGACTGTCACCAACCTTTCCTGATCACTTCAAATTTTTTTCCTTTTTTCTTTTCAGTAGGAATTTGGTTTCAATGGTGGTGGAACGGACCCATGGTGGGTTATGAAAAACGTCTGCCCTCTTTTCATCCTCCAACGTGTCTTTGTGTCATTGTGTTGGTGTTTTAAGAGCGATTAAAGCGAACTGGTATAGTTACACCAGTATGTTGCTGGACCTGTCTGAGCAGAGCCCGCATCGCTGCAGGCCGCCTTAGGCCAAGAAAGCAGGATGATAAAGGCCGACTTCATGAGAAACACGCGGCTCTGGTGAAAGGCTGACGAGGCTGTTCACATCAGTGTCGCGTGCGAGCCTAGGTGTCACTGCGGCAGGGTGCACTCCACTGTCTTTGAGCGGTATCGTCGTTGGTGGTGTTTGGCTGATTGTAGAAGAACCCACATCTGTTTTCTAAAAAGTAGTTTTCAAAGTCTGTCAGAGCTTTGGAGGATTTCCATGACATTTCCATAAGTGGAATGCTGCCTCTGAATACACACATGGTCAATCTGTATATCACATATATCTCAGTCATGGAAAGAATTCAATACAGATTAAAGGCTTTAAAATGGCAGGACTGTTTTATAGCCGATCCCTTTAGTTCCTTTCAGTTGTCTCTCAAGGCATGTGGATATTTTACAGTAGCACAGGCAGAAAATGTCTGGCCACAGGCTATTTCATTTTCCAGTTTTTTTGTTTGTTTTTTTGTATTTTATCCTCTGATGTTTCTTTCTGCAGAAATTCAAAATGACACGGTACTTCAATGTCCATATCCCATTGAAAAACCACATTGCTTGTTCAAAGAAGGCAAACACTTTAGACACATTGTATTTTGTAATGGTATCTCTAATCTCTGTTGTCTACAAAAAAAGCACTACAGTTATTCCTGACTGATTAGGGACAAACCTAAACACGCATTCTCCTACCACATGGCTGACGGAGTGTAAAAAAATAACTGTTTAGTGGATAATCATTTATTTATTTGTACAAAGCAACTATCAAAGACTAAAAAGAAGACTGCAGTTACACATGTGACACAGGGTTATGTAAACTAATGACACAAGGTAGTGTGGTATCACCAAAAAGTTAATTTGTCAGGACTTTGTGGGTATTACTGGGCTTTCGGGACTTATTCTCTTATTCTATGAAGCTGTTTTATGGGTGACCTCCAGACTACGATCACGGTATATTTCTTTTTGTAAAAGTGTCCATACACACATTGTTTGAAAATATATATCTGCCTCCAGGTGGAAAAGGTAAAGCTGCTTTAAATGTAGAAAGCGGTGAACATGAGGTATGAGGTCATGTCCGGGGTGTTCTATTGTTTACAGGGTTCTATGACATCATCATTTACATAAGTGGTGTGTTGCATATCTATATGACAATGCCAGGGTAAGTCTTGAGAGGTTTTTCCACTCTGGGATCAGTCATCGCCAGCCATTGCCATCATTTGGACAAAAGGCAGAAACAGTGTTAAACTTTTGCAGATTGCCATACTTTTGTTGTTATGTGTACATGGTGATGATCTCATCACACCTATGCAAGTGTCTATAACATTTTTCCTTTTCAAATCGAAAAGCAAATCGTCTGTTTGTGGTGGATGGTGGATTCTATAGCATGTGACATCTGAATTGGTTTGTTCATGTGTAATTTTTCCTAATTGTTCATTAATTTGCTTAGAGTTATATGACATAGAAACGGGATTTCTTGCTTCTGGTACAGACTTGATTACTATATCCAGTTTGGTCCAAACCATTATCAACAGTGACAGGATTAGAACCTATTTTTACCGGCATTTTCCGGCATTTGTATTGCAGTGTTATTGCCCATTATCCTGGATTGACACCAATTCTTCAAAATATTGCAACTGGTCTGTCTCTTCTACCTTTATTATAAACAAGTAAACTGGGTTTCCTTCTGTATTTTCACGGTGTATGCGCTGCTAATGTTACCTTCATTCGCTAAATTTCATCAGCTTCTGCCGCCTTATTCAGAGCAGCAGCGCGGTGTTTCTGTGTCTCGTTAAATCATGTGACCATCCTGAGAGATCTGTCAAAATCTGTCTGGACAGTCACACCAGACAGACATCTGTCAGGATGGTCACATTATTTAACGAGACACGGAAACACTGCACCGCTGCTCTGAAGAAGGCGGCAGAAGCTGCTGAAACTGTCACCGTAAGAAGGTAACATCAGCAACACACGCTGTGAGAATATAGGATGAAACACAGTTTACTAGTATAAAAGTACGGCAAGAATGAACTGCATTGATTTCCTACAAACAGCTGTTCTCCTTCATGTTTAAGCAACAGATAATACCTGGCCTCAAATCCAGCCTTAGAATGGAAGTAAGCCTACTGTCTAATCCAGTTGGTGTAAGTCGTCAGGTTTTCAGAACATCACAGACGTGTGCTTTGCAAGTAGCCACATGTTTTTGCCTCATTTCCTCAGTCATGGAGTCTCTGGT
Organism: Gymnapogon annona; assembly: GCA_029814585.1. Taxonomy (NCBI): domain Eukaryota; kingdom Metazoa; phylum Chordata; class Actinopteri; order Kurtiformes; family Apogonidae; genus Gymnapogon; species Gymnapogon annona. The sequence continues at coordinate 9,446 of JAPTHA010069957.1, read as the reverse complement.
CTGAGCTGGGCTTTACACGTGAGCCCTGAGTTGATCTGGAAAGTGGTTTTGTAATTGTTTTGATCGTGTAAACAGCAGTGGAGGGAATTCCCAGCCTGTATTTAAATAGCAGTGGGATTATTGTTATTATTAAGAGGAGGAGCCCCTCAGCTGTTATCATTACCTCCTGCTTGGGTGCCTGTGACTTTTCCTCTGGTTTGATGTTGCTGCGTTGTACACATCCAAATCCCCGAGTCACGCTGAAATCGGTGTATTCTGAACCATAGAAAACATGACCATCTCTTTTCAGCAGTATTCCAGCATGTACCCAACCAGTAACGGCACAATAAGTAACTAATATGAAACTAATTTTCAGATTCTTTTGCCGTTGCATCACTAGAATGTTTTCCTGTAAAGACTGAGTGTAGTCGGCAGCAGAAGTTACAGAGTAACTTGGCAGCATACAGATCAAAAGCGTGTCGCCAGTCGTGCCTAATGATTCCTGAAGATCAATATTCAGATATGGGTTAAAGTGAGCTGGAGAAGCTTGAAGATGCTTTCACACAATGAAAACCAGAACACTGGCGTCTAGTTTATTTCTAAGGCTATACCTTTGATCAAATCTTGTAACGTCAGTGAATTATCATCAACTCCTCCATCTTTGACTTTCTTGCTGCTGCCAGACATTTATTATGCAGCCAGGGGCTGTCATGGTTTTCGTTTGACTAATAATTTTACTTTCCTGGTCAAATGCAGCCCGATTTGCATCTGAGCAAGTGTCTACTGTCAAGCCTCAGTTCGCCACAATAAGTCAGATGAGACCGCAGCAATGTTTTGTATCTGTCGTTCTGAGAAATGAAAAATATAGGGAGGTTCGTGGTAAATAAGGGAGTAAGAGTTTGCGTTTTGCTGAATACTTAATTTAACCTTTTAAGTCCCTGGCTGTCTTAACTTTACTTGATTATTTCAATGCAAGAGACTTTTTGGCACGTGAAGTGAATTCCATCTGCCCTGAACACACATTATACGGACCTGCAGATTTAGAAGCCAAGCACCGATTTATGAGTAGAGTTATGTTGACATCGTATTGTCCGCCGACGTCATCAGCCTGCACTAGTCATGAGTCTTCACGAGACAGAACCTGCCTTCCGCAGACAGTCACGTCTCACTGGTTCCTAACGTCTGTGGTCTGCAAAGTCATCGCTTCAAGCTTCAGATTCTGCTAAATGACAGTTTAATAGCACTGTTTACCTCCCACTCCTCTGACAAAACAGTGGAAATTGCTCTCATGAACCAAAAGCTGACATCATTTTGTGGTGAAGAAGAGAAACAATACCTGGACTGGAAATGCCCCCCACCCCCATTAAACACCTGCACCCACCAACCACAAGTTGAGTGTGACAGAAACCTGCTATTTTGTTTTGTGACTCAAAACACACGGACAGTTGACAAAAAAAGATCTAGACACATGAGGTGATGTTATGTTTTTTTGAAAAACATGAGGTTTTGTTGAAGACAATCTCCCAAGGTTTTCTTCAGTTTGTACAACATTGGACAAACTGAAGAAAAATGAAAAAAATAATAATGTAATATTATGTGAAAACAAGCAATGTAGGCTCATAGATGTCATTCAACAGACGGAGTCTTTTTGGCGGATTTCAATACGTAATGTGTTTAGCTGCATGATGTAATTGAGTAACATGTACGCAGAACTCTGCTTATAACCGTTCACATTTCCATGCAATTTATTAGATAATGAGTGCCCGCATGTGCACACTAATTATAACTACAGACCCATGACGCTACTTAACCCTTAACATGTAGGTGCTGTGGACATCCTGGAACCCAGTCCATGTGTCACTGAAAAATACACAGGAAGCATTTATCATGACATGTTAGTCACAGTAACTGAATATCACATTTCATGACGTGTTGGTTTTATTTCTTATGGCCACCATTTGTAGAGCCAGAAATATCAAGAAAGACTGTATGACGTGTTTTTATTTTATTTCTGGGAGCTTTTTTTGGGCCGTCTATTTAAGCCTTTCTGGACATGCTGCTAGTTTGGGTTGTGTTTTTATTTTGCCTACTTCGTTGACATATGCGTAGTCAGGGTGTATATCTGTTAATTATTTAAACACAGCACTGCTTACATGACACAAATGCTAATTGGATTTGCAGTGTACTGTGCACAGTGTCTGCATTCTGTGCTTTACCCCCACTGTTCACCCAAACCAGTGTCATAAAATGAAGCGTTCCATTCAAACATTCAGTCCATAATGCAGGACCAATTACTGAGAATCCACCTGTATCTACAGTATATTATGTACAGGGGTACCTCTTTCCTTTGAGCACAGCAAAGTGTCAAACCTATCAGGAGTTCATTTTGGACTCCTGGCTGAAGCTCTAGTCTTGTGAAGCCATAACAAGTGTCCGTATCGCTAACTCTATCAGTGGCCATAAACCACCGTCACAGTTTCAAAGGTTTTGTTTTTGTTCTGTTGACCATCATTGCTGGTCTTTTGGTTCATGGTGAGTAGACCAGTGGGCCTCAGCACTATCAGTCTTGTGGTTTTTATGGCCATCCAAAGGCATAATGGCCTTAGTCTCTACACATTCCCAAGAGCCATAAAGGCCAAAACGATGCAAAGACTCAATTGATTGGACATGAGGATTTTGTGGTTGACTCACTTCAGGCACAAATAAACATGCATGTTGCTTTCCAACTGAAGGGTTTTCTTTGTAAGGTGACAGATAAAAAAAACAGTGCAGGTCCAGTAACGATGGATTTTATAACCAGGTAGTGTGGAAACTCCCACTCCATCCCATAAACCTTTACATGGCTGATAAGATGTAGTTTATTATCAGCTAAAATGATTCATTGCAGAGCAGTTATACATATCCTCAATTATTAACTGACTCAGTCTTGGTGTCAGGCTATGGATTTAGCACCAAAATGCACTTCCTAACTCTGAAACAGACACAACTTACAACTGTAAAATATTAGATTAGATTCCTTCCCTCAGGGAACTTTCCAAATGTGTGTGTGTGTGTGTGTGGGGATATATATATGTGTGTGTGTATATATATATATATATATATTTAAATCGTGCAAGTCCTGAGCAGATGCTTTTATTTCATATGGGAGCAAGAAGCTTTGAGCAGTTCAAACTTCCAACAGGTTTTTTTTTTATATTTTATTGTACCTGTAAGGAAACGAATGATTTCAGAGTTGGTAAAAACCACAACACATTCCTCTGGTGATTAATCTTTTCATTAATCTCTAATTTTCCCCATAAAAGTTAGCGGGAACAAATGAAAGTCACAACAGCACCTGGGGGAGAAGCACAGAGGAGTACCAGGTAGAGGTAGACTGATATATCCACCAGCCAGTATGTTGATTTCTTTCATTATTGGTCATCACCCTATTTTTTTCAAGACAATATTTGATCAGTAGCAAGTTCAATAAATGCAATGGACATGTGCAGCACAAAAACACCAGTTTCAATACTTAGAAAATTCAGATTTATGATGGATTTGGAATTTCTGAAACACCTGATCTTCTCGACAGGGTTTTATGTTGATGTATTTTTTTAATGTACAGTATTAAATAAACACTGAAAGTGTTGGGTTCTGTGTTGCCTCTGGGTCTGGGTGAGATCCTCGACTCTGCCGTGAAACCCATATGTTGGTTATTCTACTAAGTCCAATGTATTTGACATTCAAATAGAAAAGGAAAAAGCATCTTGAGCTCAGTGGCCAATAGCCTATCTCTGTTTTGGAGGTGCTTTGTCTCCATTATTGTCATCGTCTTTCTCGTCGTTTTCATTTGCAATTCCTTCAAACACCTTCTCAGAAAAAACTACAGGCTGGATTAATTTCAGTGGTATTATGTAGTTTGATAGAGACAATGTCTGTACATATTTAATACATTATTTATTTACACATTTTTGAACTATTAGAAATGTGCCTTTACTTATGATAATCTGTAATTTGATTAACGTTCATAGATATATATATAGTGCCTATTGGTTACTGGGTTCTCCTCAAGTAAAAGTTCCATCTACTTCTTCTTACTTCCTAGTTCTTTATTCTTTATTTATATATTGCGCGATCAAGTTATTGCTTGTATCTGATTTAGCATCATCAGTCCATTAAAACAACATTAAATTCAGGTTATATATGTATGTGTGTGTGTGTGTGTATGTATGTATATATATATATACATATATATATACAAAAATAGTGCACATGCTTGTCTTATTTTGCATGTTTCCATATACATGTGTGACTGTGTGCACATGTTGAAACCGTGTGCGTGTGTGCGCGCGTGTGCGTGTGTGTGTGTTCATGCAGTCACCCCTACAGGCTGGAAAATGTCAGTTCGTCATGTCTTTGCTGTTGAGCTCATACACACTTTATCATCAGTGAAATTTGAGCACTTGATGAAGTTCAAGTCTTTGCAATTTACAGAGGGGCAAAAAAGAAAATAAAAGCTGCAGGTCTGTTTTGTTTCCACTGAGGGCCTTTCATGAGCGGACACAAATGGTCCCTGTCCTGTTGCGGAGTCACGGACAGGTGTCACCCACCCATGCCCTTGGCTTCATCAAATCTGTCCTCACTGCTGATGATTTACACTTTTACTGAAAAGATCACACTGTGGCTGAAGGTCTGTGTTCAATTTGAAGGACTTTCCTTCAGAGTGTCATGAGCAACCGCCACTGTAGTTCAAACGAACATCTACACATCTGAGAGTTCGTTTGAGTTATCTAAAGATTGGTTGTATGTAGCGCTAGTCACAGTATTACAAATTTTGTTTGTGATTAATTGTCCTACAAACAATTATTAATAATCAGTTTGCAACTTATTTACTGCTTGTACTATAATCTATATATAACTGTTTTATGTAAAACTACCTATGAAGAACAGCCATTTAATTGCATAGTTTGAAATGTGAATTCATTTAAAGGTACGTCTAACTTTTTTGTGAATAATAACTGAGGATGTACAGATACAATCTAAAGGTCAGTCTCAGCTTCAGATCTGGCATGTTTTTAGTGGATCAGATCTGTGATTTTCGCACAAATTTTCAGCATGGTTCCACTTAACAGCTACTGCAAATAAAAACAAATATTCACGAACCATGTGTGCTTTGATGGGAACGCTTTTCTCTAGAGAACAACAAAACTCGAGCAGTAACTTTCGAGACGTGTAAACTGGCAGTAGCACGAGGATGGATATATATTACATTGCATTTAGCACACTTTTATCCAAAGCGACTTACACAAGAGGATGGTCTCTTACAAAAGTACAAGGCTGCAGCGAAGTTGAATGAAACTGAATGTGAAAAGTGAATATAGAACCCATAGAATAAAAGGTTTTATTCTATGGGCTCTATATTTGACTTATATGCAATTACCCGATAGATAGATTGATTGATTAGAATTTTATGAATCCTTGGGAAGGTTCTTCTGGGAAATTATTGTTCCAGCAGTAGTACAGCACCGTATAATACAGAATAAACACAGAATAAAACAAAATTTAAACAAAGATTGCATTACTATTTATTCTTTATATATTTATACTCGTTATATATTATACCTCTTCCTTTACAAGAGGTACAACACACCACAACTACTGGATTGGATTAGACTAGGTTCTTTATATGGTTCTTTATATGATCTGTCTTGGAAAAAAAAATTGGTTATGTTCTCCAACATAATAAAAAATTTGGGTGATATTTTGGTTCCATTTCATTATTAAAGCTAGGAAGGGCTATTTTGAACAAGAAATCCATGTTTGTTATAAAAATGTAATTTAGTAATAAGTCTTGGATCGGCATAGCCCAAACAAATCACAAAAATATCAGATCGGAAGCAAACAAATCCCAATTGGGACATCACTAATAATAGCTAACATCAACAACTACATGACGCTACATTCAACGGTAAAGTACTGAGCCAAGGTATACAGTTAGAATATATCATTAAAAGAGTACCAGTCATTCATTTTTCAAACTACCTAGTTCTCAAGGGGGTCAGCGGGATACCAGAGCTTATCCATGGTACTACTGTGTTTAAAGTGGGGTACACCTGGTCCAGTCCTAGGGCAGATTTAGACAATCTGCAGGCAGCACAAGGGCACCAGCAAAAAGGCCTTCAGCCACCTCACAAAGCAAGACACGCATAACACACCAGTCGGGGTGGGGGGTCAGATTTGGTTTGATGGTTGAGGTCAGTGTATGCAGGGTTTCAGTGAGTGTCCTGTCTTGTTTATGAGTGTTGACAGTGCTGGCAGTTGAAGCGGCGATGCAGGACAGCAGTGTTGAAACACACACTCTCAGCTCCTTTGTGTTGACTATTCAGCCCCTGGACACGACCTCCAATGCGTCAGCGCCTCGTTAGGTCATTTGTCCCAAACGTGTTCAGGGGGAGGGGCAGTGGGGGTTCATGCAGTTCATGAAGACTGGCTCTATTTCGACAACTCCACCGATTGCACTTTAGTTTCCGTCGGCTCATACTAATGGAACGGCAGGTGATTGTTGAAATGTAAATGATTCTCATTTACACTTTGATTCAGGAATTAACTTGAGCTCATATAAGTATTTTGATATATAGCATACCATTCATTATTTAAGCAGGAATGTTTTTGCACCTAATTTTCTTGACTTGTTCACCCCTGAGATTTATTACACATGCATTTGGTTACAAATAACAAATACTTTTAGTTTCACACATTGAAAGCTTGTTTCTTCTTTTTTTTTCCAAGTCGGTCCAAATGTGTAATGAAATTCACTGTCTGGATACATTTGGACTCAGTTAACGGTTTTGCTTTTATGCTAAGACATCTTCGAGATCAGATTATATTTCGAGTTCCTGTTGCTTTCTGATCATCGGTCAGTTTGAGTTTAGTTTTATTTCAGCACTGTAACGAATTATACACCAGTACTGTCTTTGTCTTACTGTCAATATTAAGCCTCAAAGTCTTCCATCTACCTGTTTTTGTCTTTTGCATCGCCCTCCCTCATCCCATCTGTACTGTCATCATGTTCATCTGTCTGTTCTCATGTCTGATGAGTTGACACCCTGAACTCTGAAGAGCTGTCTGACAGGTCTATTTCTATCTGACACTGTTTAGGTTTCACTGTTTTTCTAATGCCTTCAGTCTTTGTTTTGGTTTAGCTGAGTGGTTTTATTGTGTGTGTTCGTCTTGTTAAAGTGCTTGAAACCACTGCCCCACCCATGGAGGGAACTCTCCACCTTGCTGTGAATGTATGTAGACGGTGCATGTTATGAAGGTCTGCAGGACTAAAGGTTTCTGCCTGGTCTGCAGTTTTTGTAGGCAAATCAAGTCTATAAAGACGGAAACAAATCAAGTTTATAAAGGCTTGATTTGTCTCCAGTGTGTGTGTGTGTCTGTGTGAATTTGTGTTTGTTTGGGAGTGTGTGGTCTACAGAGTTCACGGCATGTGCACGTGTAAAGACAAGACTTGTCTGCTTCATAGACTCTGAATGAAAGCAAACACACATAAGTCCATCTGCACCGAGATCAGATCATTCCTCTAGTTTGAACCACACCTGCCGCTCACCTCCATCCACACACTGCCTGTGTCCATTCTCGTTGCTCGGTAACTGCAGTTTTCAAAATGACGGTTGACAGTGACTCTTTCTTGTTCTTGTTACACAATCATTTTTTTTTCTTTATATTTTTATATTATTTAAGACTTGTTCAGATTTTTTCAAAATCTCTTGTGTGTGCTGCTGTAACTGAAATTTCCCCCAGGTGTATCTAATCTAAAGTTTTCATACCGTTGACGCCTGTCACACAAGTCCAAGAACAAAGCAGGCCACATGCCCAGTCTTCAGTCGTGGGTGCGGTTGTGTCAAGTGTGATTAACAGCAGTGTTTTAATGTCAAAGTGAAAACAACTGTCACAGGATTTCAATTATAATTCCTCCTTTGTTGTAAAAAACTGCTTCTCAGTTTCTCCTTGATGTTCACATACAGACACACACACACACATAATGTTCATGTTTGTATAAGATACAAAATGTCATCGTAGTCGTATAGCTGGATGTGTTTTTGGTGCACGTACATAAATTGCTTTACATACATGCATCTGTACATGGATTTATATTTTATTTATATATATAGTTGCCTTTTTTATTCATTTATTCCATGCATAAATAATGGTTCTGAAATTAAAATATTTTTTTAATTTTTTTATAATATTTTTGTTTTGAGTTTTCATTAGACAATATTGCAGTTACATCCATACACTACAAGATGACATTGCCAACCCACAATGACAGAATGAGAAACAGCAGATAATATAAAACAAAAAACTAAATACAAAGAAATGAGTACAATGGCAGAGAACCAGAGATGAACCATAACAGAGAGACATATGTTCCCCTAACACCTCCTAGGCCAGGGGTGGGCAGGTCCAGTCCTCGAGGGGTGGTGTCTTGCACCTGGTTCAGCTCATTACCAAGCTCTGGAGAAGCATGATGATGATGTAATGACATCCAGATGTGATGGAAGAGAGAAATGCCTAAAGCATGCAGGACACTGGCCCTCAAGGAGCAGGTTTGTCCACCCCTGGCCTAAGTCCTCAAAGCCCTGCTCAGGTATAAAGAAATTATCCAATTTAATGTGCAGGTAAATTTTCCATGTAGTTCAGAAATGTTGCCATCGCTTGTAGAACATCCTACTTGTTTTTTGCATCCAGTAAGTTGATCGGACCAACTTATTTTACAGTGAACATAAGCTGTTGAAGTGTTACTGAAGTGTTTAGCGTAGCTGCATTAAAGTCACACTAAATGTCACCTGAAGCTGATGAGTTCATGCCAAAGCCTGTCAGCACTACAGAAAGCATGTAGCAGGAGTTAACTGTTGAGTTAAGGGCAATTCCTCTACGTTTGTCCTTTCCCAAACTGCTTAACAGGGCAGAGGGCAGGATTTGTGAGGAGGAGAGGATGATGGAGGAGGTCTGGTACGAGCATCACTAACACTTTAACCTTCACATAACAGTTGCTTGACTCAGTCTTTGTTAAACTAATGCTATGTGTGGCTCAACAGTCATTTGATCCACTTTAAATGTACTTCGAGTCATTTTCAGATGTGGGATTTAAAAGAAGCGGCTTCATGGAGAATTCGGTCTTAATCCTATATTGCCAACAGCTTTTCCTTTGAATATAACAGTTTTCTAATTCAGCCATGCAGGTCACTTTTCTGAAGGTACTTGTAAGAGCCTTGATGACATCAGCGGGAGGCTTTGGGAACTAAACCTACGTTGAAGGTCAACATTAGCAGAGATTAAAGCTATTGTGACGGAGTATTTTTCAAAAGGGCAAGGCTTTAGTTCTTGTTTTTAATGCGGGTAAGAATGACAAAAATAAGTCGGACTAAGACACTGTGTTCTTATTCTTCTTATTATTATATTCTTTATTTAACTGGGTAAGAAAA
>JAPTHA010069606.1:0-21554 GCA_029814585.1 Gymnapogon annona | reverse complement strand
ACACACATAAACATTTATGTGCTTAACTTAAATCTTGCATGAGTATAACTGTATAATTGTGACCCCTGGTGGCTGGATTCGGTATGATGTAAAAAGTTGCTGAGAAATGTGCAGTAATTACGTAGTATTTCCCAGCAAGTGTTGATCATGTAGTCACCGATAGGTTATAAGTCTCTTTTTAATATCACAAAGCATTATTAATTCGTTGATAATTATATAGAGTAAGAGTAATATGTAATAGGTGGGGATGCTTCTTGAAAAATACACGCTTCGTTTTTATTCCGGGGGGGGGTGTCTGATTAAATAAAGTCTTTAGACAACGCACAAGTTTGGAAGTGCCGAGTCAGGGAAGCCGTTCCGCCGTGTAAGGTGAGGGCGCTCCTTCCAGTCCACCGGGGCTTTTTCACAGACTCCCTGACCCCCCCATGAACAAGCTACTTCCTCTTTTGTCTAATTTCATGGCGATCGGGAGAGAGGGAACACCACCGACGCACGCACACTGTCTCAACACTCTTGAAAGAGTTTATTCGGGGTAAATAACTGACATTTTTTTGCAAAATTCGATAACCTGTTTGCAACATAGACTGGCTTGAATTCAGACGCGTGACCGGTGCACCTTTCCCCGTATATTTAAGCATTATTTAGAGCTTCTGGGTCAGATATTTCACATTGTAGCGCCACTCGCCGATAACAAATCGGACGAAATGGGCTCCCCCTCCGCTTACTTCTCTCCCACACACACTCAGTGGCACGCTAGTTAACGGCGCTGGCTAGCTAACGTTAGCATTGTTGCAAACATGTAGCATTTTCTATGGTAATTGATTTTATTTGCCGCTCTTCCCTCCATGGCTCCGTCAACATAATACTAATACTTGTATATGCAACTAGTCTGGCAGTATTTGTAGTTTTCACATGTTTATAGCCAGCTGGGAACCCCAGTGTTTGTGTTTGGGTTAGCTAGACGACATCGGCTACGTCGTTTGCTATGTACGTTAGTTACTTAGCTTTAGCTCGAGTCGGTAGCATGAGCAAAAAACAGCTAAAAAGGAGGATTGGAATTTAAATCGATAGTTTCGCCGTACCTGATAATATGAGTGTTTACATAGAATAGAGGCAAAGTAGACGCGTTTTGATTGTGTGGTTTATTCAGTCCTGATTAAGAATCGCGTTAGCTAGCAGCACAGGCTACATACTTAACGGTAACTTAGCCGGTAAGGCTTTTCAGTCTTGGCAACTTTGAAACGTTGTTAATGTTAACATTAGACACTTGTGCTGTTCAGCAACGTCTGATCTGGAAGTAACGTCACTCCTGCTATCAACTTTCATGCCGTTTTATTGACGTTTACATAAAGTTTGAGTCACCTTCCACAGCTCTAGAGTTGCCGCTTAATAACTTACAGGTAGTCTTATCAAGAATAAAAGTTAAAGTCGCTGTCTTATGTACACATGTTGCTTCCGTTAAAACTAAATTTTGTTTCAAAATTTTATGGGCTACAGTATCCAGCCAAAACGAGTAAGGCTAATTCTAGTCTTTATATGCGCACACACTTGTAATGATATTGTTTCTGTATCATATGAAATTCAGTTACCTGTTGTTTGTTTTCCAGTGTAAACCAAGACTTCGTTTGACTGCCTCTACAAAGGTTTTCCAGGTGAGGTTTCTGCTTTTTTTCAATCCTTTGTAGTTTTCTATCCTTTTCCCCAAGGCTTAATTTGCTATATACATCCTTTTGTTAAATCGCTATCAGTACGAAGCTTGTTTTGAGATGGATTCAGGAATTTTAGCCACATCCATGAGTATTATCTGTATTTTTGGTTTATTTTTTTTAACATGCGTGCTTTGGCTCTGTTAAGCAAGTACAATTTTTGCCTTGAAGGACTATCTTCATCTCAAAATCTTCTCAAATGTTGCACTATAAGTGTACATAAGTCCATACATTGCCCTTCCATATGAAGAGTTTGTATGTACATGGTTTATGTCTTTGTTCTTATTTCACTTAAAAAAAAAATATTACATCCCCCTGAGTCACAGTAATTCCTTTTGTCCCCTGTAGGGGACAAGAGTTTCACAGCTGTACTTAAAAAAAATGAAGTCTGCTGCACAGGACACCCTAAAAAAATACAAACCGTTCCAAGTTATCCTCCTGTATCTCAATCTCCTGATATCCTCCTGGATTTCAGCAAAATATCTTGTATTTTTAATTTACTAGAGAAACAACTACTGGCAAACAAATTTCTTGTATGTATTTATGTACTTGAGAAATAAAGATGATTCTGATTTTCTTTATGTTTGCAGGTGAAACAAAGTGGGCATTATTAAAGGGGCTCCGCGGCACTTGGATCTGTTCTTCTTTGTCCCAGGTTCATTCTGCTTGGTCTATGGCTCTGATGGACAAACACAAACAGGTCAAGCGACAGAGACTTGACCGCATTTGTGAGGGTAAGATTCTGGACCTGTTCATCCTCATCCTAGAGGAAAGTATTATGAGTTGTGCTGTTTTATTTGATTGCTATACTGACCAGGCTGAAGCAAATCATTGTAGCCTAAATGAGAAGAACGGTGTAACATAATGTTAACAATGAACTATTTTTACCTTTTTTTTAAAATATAGTAAATCTTAAACATTATCCTAAAATTATATTTAAAAGGCTCTTCTTCTGTGGGCTTGCGATCATTTAATGGTCACCTGTAATTTAGCTGCACAAGCCTTTTTCCAGCAGTGCTATACTGACATCTGCAGATGGTTTGTACCTAGTACTGGCTAACAAGTATGTGGCATGGACAGAAATTAAGATATGCAATATTCTATCTAATAAAATAGTTATTCATTTGCAAAATCTCTTTTTATTACTGTAATTACATAAGGACTATTTTTCAATCGGAGTCTGCAACCACATGAAATGTGTGAGTGCAGCGAAGATGTAGGACACATTTTTTTAAAATTTTGTCTGCTCCACTGTCTGCTTCTTAATTTCCCCATATTTATATACTTTTGGTTTGCTGGGCTGTAAATTTTGGTGAAATAAGGTTTGATGAGATGCTAAGTATTGTAGTAAACCATGACATCATAAGTGGGTTAACAGTGAACATAGAACCGTGTATTGCCTGTAAGTTGTTCTTCGGTCTACTATACTTGAGGTAGATGTGCAAAGTGACGGGAAAAAATGTTGAATCAGAAGGTGCTTTTTGAAAGTGGATTTTGTATATTCAACTTTAGATTATTACACATACTGTACACATGTCTTTGTTTGCTGCCATTTCAAATGATACAGTCTGTACTTTAGTTCCAGCTCCATCATAACTTTTTATGTAGCAAAAAAGTTGTGTGCCGGTAAAGTGCATGACTGACTTTCTTTAAAAAGCCAGCGTACTTGGCTGTTGCGAAGTGGAGATTAGGCCAGGAAGATCAGACATAATTGTGCTCTAAAATGGAGGGAAGAGTCTGGGAGAGTCTCAGGAGACGGGTGAGAGGGAGAGGACAAGGTGAAGGGTCGTGGCCGCAGCTACAGGGAAACGAGCCAGCTGTCTCTTTAAAAAACGACAACAGTCCAAACCGCTCTGGGCCTCGGCTATGCTAATGAGGTTAGTGCTGGTTGGCCGGCCCTCAATGCCGCCGCCTGTGATTGGAGGCTGGCCGTGGGGGAGGGGTTGGGTGTGGATGACAGCTGGGATCCAGCCAGCCAAGAGCAGGCTGACAGAGAGAGAGGGAGAAAAAAAAACGAGTGATAGAGGGAGAGCGAGGGGAGAGAGAGGAAGACAGGCTGACAGACTTCATAATGCAAGGTTAGGCCCCGTGCTCATGTGTTTTCTATTTTGGCATGTTTTTTTAAATTTGTGAGCTGTGTGTGTTTTAGGGTGGGTGTCAAAGATTTGGGTGTGGCGCAGCTGTGTGTGCAGGTTCCCTTTTATGTTCAGCGCACATTCTGTTGTTGCAGTCGCTAAGAAGGAACTGAATAACCGTATGTGTGTGTCTAGCTGCGTCTGGGTGGAGTACTGCTGTTTGCTGCATTATCATCGTTTGCTGCCCCTCCCCCTCACCTCTTACTACTCCAACTGCGGCCAGAGGGAGCGGGGAGAAGAGGAGGAGGGAGTGAGGCAAAGAAAGGGAGAGGGAGGGCGAATGAATGAATCACTGAATGAATTGTATTGTGTGTGACCATGCTTGCTTGTTGTAGGCCTCGGGTATGCTAGTGTCCTTTACTCAAATTACCCCATGTGTAGGCCTACTTGTATATTTCCAGATCAACTTTTTCAGAAGGGTCTTTGTGGTGAACCACTTAGCATTTTTTTCTACATAGTAAGCGTCTCTTTGTGTCCGTGTGTAGCTGTAGGCCTACTAGCATTCTTCAGCCATCTGCAGTGACGCCTAGCCACAAAGCTAACTGGAGGGTGCTGCAGATTGGACATTTTTTTGCAGGAGGACCTGGCTGTATATTTTTTTCCCACTTCTGTGTGTTTTATGCATGTGTTGGGAAATGCTTAGACGTCAGAGGAAGTGTTCACAAATATTTGTTTTCCACCCTTGGCTACCAACTCCCTGCTCTCCTCTGCGGTCTCACCATTACCTCTTGCCCTCCGTCCAAGTAAATGTTCCAGTTTGACACACTCCCCCACCGTGGGGTACACACAGTCACACACCTGTCATACTGCAGGGGTAGGATAGTGTGCATATGTGCAGTTAGTCTTAGCCAGGACCAGCTGAGAAAATGACAGACAGGAGAGGCATATTGAAATGAATTCAATATACCTTTATTCGTCCAGCAAGGGGAAATTTCAGATAAATAATATAAAGAATTAACTGATGTAATCTTGGTTTCCTTTATTCTGAAAACAGAAGAGGATTGGATTAATTTGTGGTGTTGAATTGTTTTCAAATATAACAAATTGCCTTTGTCTTAATGATCATTGTTACACTTTTGTCAAATGTAAATGTCTTTCTGAAAGGTGGGCTACTCTGTATGTGTTGGAAGAAAGGAAGGACCAAATTAAAAAAAAAAATAGTAAAGATGGACTCTTCCAGACAGGAGAATTTAGGTCAATAGCTCAGACCCCCCCATGAACCCCCACCACCTCCTCACTGAGACCCCGCTGCTTTTTCCACCCCTCCCCCAGTCACCATACTCCATCACTACTTCTCCTCCCATCCCAGCCTCCTTCTCTCATGTGTGCGCTCTCCTGGTACAGTAAGCAAGATGATCTCCACATCATTAACCCAAACTTAACCGTCTCTTAAGGTGCAGCAACAAAATAGATCTTAGGTGTGGCTATTTGAATTTAATCAGTTGTTTCGTGTTTCACCTCAATAATCATTAAGAATGTTCAGTCAAAATTGTCTTCTCCCTATGTATTATTATTCACTCAATACGTAGGCTAACAGATTTTATTCCCATACGTGTACATAGAAATCTTTAATGTTATGGATCAAACCAGACCTTTTCTGTTTGTTTTTTTTTGTCTTACATTCTATTTTCCTCACAGTTTTGGGAACCTTGTCAGAGAGTGACACTGCTTTTTCCCTCCTCTCTACTGCTCTTTCCTCCTCTCTCTACTACTCATACACTTCACACACAGTCGACACTATCAACACCTCTTCCACAGTTCAGTTTAACCTCAAAACAAGATATGACTGACAGATAATTGGCTTTCCCTAGACGTTGCACTTTGCTATGCCCTTTTGTTTACTTAAGTCAAGTTTCACTTTTGGCCGTTTTAATGTAGCATTTTTTCAGCATTGCCCATACATGCTTACTCCTGATCTAAACACAGGTCTTTGCAGAGCCCTATGTAAGGTGTGTCCAGGTGTGTTCACATTTAGGAACTACTACATGAAACTGAAATTGAAGTTTATGTTATTACCTACCCACGTCTTGACATTATCCTTTTCCCATCCCTAATAGTTACTGATGGACAAAGTGAAGGCTCAGCTTGTGTATACAGCGTAGATCAGCATGAAATATGTCAGGATGCTGGCCGCTCACATTGTCCCATCACAGATTCAGTTACACGTTACTTTTGTAACCAAAGAACACACATACTCGCACCATTCTGGTACTTCCTTAAGGCTGTTGGCGGAGGTAGATACGTTGGAAAAAGAGGGTCATAAAAGTCTGAGTTATTATTGTCTAG
This sequence comes from Gymnapogon annona, assembly GCA_029814585.1. Taxonomy (NCBI): domain Eukaryota; kingdom Metazoa; phylum Chordata; class Actinopteri; order Kurtiformes; family Apogonidae; genus Gymnapogon; species Gymnapogon annona. The sequence continues at coordinate 15,427 of JAPTHA010069606.1, read as the reverse complement.
GAGCGTGGCAATTTGCCCTGTTAACTTTAGCCATGTGTGCAAGGGGATTTTGTACAAGGGTATGATGACTTGTGTCATGCAGGGTTGACCAGACATGAGAAATGCAGGCAGTTTAGTCATCAGCCTCCACCATAATCACGTCGTTTCTGAAATTTTAGGGACTGTATCAGTTTATCTGTTACTGATGCAAAGTGGGAGAGAGAGAAAATGTTTTAAGATGATGCATTTAGAGCCACAACAGTTTCATGACTAATCTATTTCTTGATTTAACAAAAACAAATGGGGAACTTTTATGCTGTCTCATGCAAGAAAAAAAGCATTAACTGACAGCCTCTTATGAGATAATAGTTTCTTTTTTCCTACTCCGTTATCCTTTCAGGGTGTGTTTGGTTTCTAAGACTTTCAATCGCCATAGATTATAACAACCATCTTTTTTCTAATCCCTTTGTGGTTGAGGTTTCCCCTAAAGTTGTAATGGACATTCAGTATTAAATCTAATCTAAATCCTATATGCAATGACTATTTTTTTTTCCTGATGTACCCAGGTATTCGACCCCCCATCCTAAACGGGCCGATGCACCCACGGCCACTAGTGGCCCTGCTCGACGGGCGTGACTGCACTGTAGAAATGCCCATCCTCAAAGATGTGGCTACAGTGGCCTTCTGTGATGCCCAGTCCACACAAGAAATTCACGAGAAGGTAAATGACACATTCTATATACTCAATGATACAGTGACGGTCAACATTTTCTATCATCAGTATCACCTTTTTTGGCTGGTCATTACAGATCTTTATTTCTATCTCAAATGATGTGTGGGGCTGTGAATGTACTGACTGTTGAATGTACATGTCTAATTCTAGGTGCTAAATGAGGCAGTGGCTGCGCTGCTGTACCACACAATCACCCTCTCAAGAGATGACTTGGAAAAGTTTAAAGGCTTACGTGTAATTGTCAGGATTGGATCTGGATTTGACAACGTTGACGTCAAAGCAGCTGCTGAGTTAGGTGAGGAGGATGAAACTAAACATGTAACCGGAGAAATACATATAGTCTTTGCCAACATGTAGAACAACTCGAAGCTGGTCAGTCATTGCGTCTTTTTTCTGTTTTCCGCTCAGGCATTGCTGTCTGTAATGTACCAGCAGCTTCAGTGGAAGAGACGGCCGATACTTCGTTATGTCTGATCCTTAACTTGTATAGGCGAGTCACCTGGATGCACCAGGCCCTGAGGGAGGGGACTCGGGCCTCCAGTGTTGAGCAGATCAGGGAGGTGGCAGGTGGTGCTGCCCGCATCCGGGGAGAGACACTTGGCATTATTGGTCTAGGTGAGTAAAGCACATTGTCAAGTGAGTGGCCTTAATTAGGAACATTACTGCCAGATATTAGAAGTCAGTGTTTAATCTGCGATTATGTTAATTTTATTGGAATTATTTTACTATATACAAATCACACATTTAGACTTGCGCCACACACTTAAGTTGAGACTCTGCGTTATACACATCACTAGAACATGCAGGACCACATAATGTAGACTAGGAACAGTAGGCTTGGCCAGGGAACAAATGGGCTTAAGTCCCTTGTTCAAGGGCACATCAGCCAAAAAATCTGATTGTTTGGGTACTTAAACAGTTGACCCTTCGGTTATAAGGCAACTGTGGTCTGTTACTGCATTGAAACTGAAGAGATTATTTTTTGTTGAACGGATCTGTTTAATTCAGTTGCTATTTGATAGAAATGCTTCTGGAGCTGTTAAGTGAAACACCATCCTTTTTCTCATGGGCTACCAGGACGTGTTGGCCAGGCGGTAGCTCTGCGGGCGAAGGCTTTTGGCTTTGGTGTGATCTTCTATGACCCGTATCTACCTGATGGTGTAGAGCGCTCACTGGGCCTGCAGCGAATGGCCACTCTGCAGGACCTGCTCATCCACTCTGACTGTGTATCCCTGCACTGCAGCCTCAATGAGCACAACCACCACCTCATTAATGACTTCACTATCAAACAGGTGAGTAGGATACTAGATGCACATGTGGTTTCATGGTTCACTGTTATCTTTTTCCATCCTCTTTTTAGAAAAATATTTGGAATAATCGGTCTCAATTTTTAAATTAATCTAAATCAAAATACATAATTTTTGCTATCATTAAAATACTGAACATTGATGCCTGATAAACTTATGTTTAAAATGCATATTCTCTGTACAAGATCAAGTTATCCTATGACAAAACCCAGTCTGACATTTCTCTTTTTCAGGCCCATCAGGAATAGATGAATGGATTTTAAATTAGTAAATTTCTTGTCCAACGTCATAATTTTTGGAATTGACATGTAGATAAATAATTTATTTCCATGAAAAGGTCCCATCCTGCAGGTTGGAGAGCATCTTCATTCTACTGTTATGAAATGTGTGCTGCCATGCTTCAGTGGGGAAAGGGTTGAACTTCCTGTGGTTTTAACACTGTTGCCTGCTTTGGTGCAGATGCGTCAGGGAGCCTTTTTGGTGAACACGTCGAGAGGGGGTCTGGTTGACGAGAAAGCACTGGCTCAGGCCCTGAAGGAGGGCCGGATACGAGGCGCTGCCCTGGATGTCCACGAGACCGAACCATTCACGTAAGAACTAGATCCAAATATACCTTCAGGATGGTTGTGTTGTGTTGTGTTGTGATGGGTTTCTGTACCCTTTCCCTCCTTTGCAGTTTTTCAACAGGCCCTCTGAAGGATGCCCCTAATCTGATCTGTACCCCGCACACATCTTGGTACAGTGAGCAGGCCTCCGTTGAGGCTCGTGAAGAGGCAGCGAGGGAAGTACGCCGTGCCATCACTGGTATGACATCATAGGACATTTTTTCAGTTTGACTCACTCAAAGGTGTATATTAAACTGTATTGGAACAATCACTTCTAACCTTTTTGATCATATGTGCACTTTTTTAGTGCACTTAGCTTGTTGCAAATCAGCTAGTAGCAAATATATATATATATATTTGTTTAAATTATTTTGTATATGGACGCTGACAAATAATGCAATGCGCCAAATACTTTTAAATGAGCATTCTTCATGCACATAGGGCGTATCCCTGACAGTCTGAAGAACTGTGTGAATAAGGAGTATCTGATGGCAGCCTCTCAGTGGCCCAGCATGGAGGCAGCCAATGTTCACCCAGAACTCAATGGAGCTACCTACAGGTAAGAAAGGACAACCTCTTTAGCCAGAATTTTTAAACTTTGTCTAAATACGGTCACTTTTGGTGACAGGATGATGAAAATGTTTACAACAGCAGTTTAAAAACTGATGGGCAATGTCACATATCTCAGTCCATTTTTGTCCCGTCAATAATTAAAAAAAGATAGAATGTTATTGTCAGATCGGGTCAGACATTCTCTTGCATCTCAGTGGTTTGCAACACTGATTTAAAAAGAACCACAAAGATGCAGTAAATGATAAAAATTGAGACATTTAACAAAATGTTAAAATCACAGATCACAATCTTAAGTCATTTTATTCAGTCACCTGGTACTTGTCAGATTTTCAACTATTTCAAGTCATAATTGCTCTATGAAATGACAAATTCCTCATACTCATAACATTTGTGTTTGTGTCAGATTTCCCCCAGGTCTGATCAATGTTGCAGCAGCAGGGGGTCTTCCAGGAGCGGGTGCTGGGGTTGAAAGCCTGGTCTCAGGACCCCTGCCCCATGGCATTGCCCCTGTCTCCCACCCCCCTCATGCCCCTTCTCCGGGGCAGCCCATTAAAGCTGAAGCTGACAGAGACATCCCCTCTGACCAATAGCCCCCCCCTGCAGCCGCCAGCACATTCCGTCACCAATGGAAACCAACTCCCGCCCCCCAGACACAGCCCAACCCTCCAGTGCATCGGCAGCACCAGTTTGACCTGATGTGGATCTATACAGTCCTGTTTCTCAGATCACATAACCAGCCCAGGAGTGACCTATCCACAGCCCCCTCCCACTAGCATCACCATTTCCCATCCACACCTCCAGAACACACACATCCTCCATCCTCCCTTCCTCCCTCCCTCTTATCAACCACACACCTGCCCCTCCCCCCCCTACGACGTCAGCAATAACTGTGTTCTCAAGGATTCAGTGATCGGATCAGTTTTCCTCATTTGGCTGTTGTTTTAATGGAAAAGTTGATCTGTTGTGGTTTTAGGTGTTAATGTTTGTTTGTAAAAAAAAAAAGAAAAAAAAAAGCATTTTTGACATGAGGCTTAACAGTCCTGCTCTGACTTAAACCAGTAGATGCGGACTTGTTGAAGCCCCCTATGTACATTAATGGCTCATGTTACTGCTCTCTTCTTCTTCTTTTCTTTTTTCCTCTCCCCCTTCATCGTTCTTATGGGGAAACGTGTACTAAAGTAAACCAGACAGAATCACAAATTGTACATCCTGCCCTGCCCCCACCATCACCACCAGGCATTTAGATTCCCAGTAGCTCCAACATTTGCCTTTCGTGCTCCCTGGCACTGTTTTAAGCTTGTTCAACAGTGGGATCCATTATTTTGTCAGTGTGGAGCTCTCTTAGATTTATGAGTTCTGTTTTATCTGCTGGTATTTAAGCTCTTAACCCCGTGAACAATGCCGTGATGTCTTGTCGTAGTCTAGTCATCCCTCTGGTAAATGCTTCAGCCTTCATGGTTTGCGTTGTCATGTGATAATGGCTCAGTCCTATCAGAGAGCCCCGAGGCATGCGTTTCCATCCCATGCCAGCTGGCTTTGTGCGTGTGGAGTTGGTACTGATAGTACGCAGACAAATGCAGAGTTTTGTTGTTGAAGCTGCAGTGGCACGTCAGGGATGTCACCAGCAGAGGGCACCGAGAGCAAACGCTGAGAGCAAACATATTTCACACAGTTACCAGGGATCGAGTATGGCCTTACTGTTCACCACACCCTCCACCACCACTCTGCACCCACCCTCCACTCCTCTCCTGCTGTCATAACCCACCCTAGACATCTCCTGAACCAGTATGCATCCCTCTTTTCCTTTCAACTTAAGGGGATGGTAAATTTCAGATTCCCTGTCGGAGCAAGGGGACAGCGTTCTTGCATGCTGGCTTTGTTAACAACAGTGGTGTGTGTGTGTGTGTGTGTGTGCGCGTGTGTGTGTGTGAACGAACGTGAGCGTGGGATCGTTCCCTTACTCTGTTAGGATAACAAGCTGTTGTCTTTCCAAAGGAATAGTCCCTAGGAGTAACTCTTTAACGCTGTTGCCCGGGTGTCAAGGGAACACCTTTCTAGTACCTCAGTAACAGATATTGAATGTACCGTGCATACCCTTTTATTTTTTGTACAGATTTTCTAGATATTTCTTTAATATTCTTTAACAGAAGGGTTGTGAAATTGTAGCAGTAATGACACAATAAGACAAAAACAAAACAAAAACCATTGCCCCGTGAAATAAATTGACAGAATCTTTGTAGGTTCACTATAGGTCACTGAAAACTCAGGCTTCAAAACCAATGTGCATCATTGCCTTTACCTTTTTTATTTCCTCATTGTGGAAATCTTGGCACAATGCTTTCCCGTACGTATACTTCAGACTGTAGTTGATGCGTTTCCATCTTACCGGCAAATGAAAATGAGGAAAAAAGAAAGGCGGTTGTTGTGTTCTGCTAGTCTTCTTTTACTAGAACAGTAGTTTGTAGATGCTGTTTTTTATCTTTAGCCCCCCTCCCTTCGTTGTCAAGCTGCTCTATTTATAGTGCATGTGAGGTAATTCTTTAGAGGAAATGCTATTGGCTTAAAGATTTGTGTCATCTTGCTGTTTTCCTCTGCTCCCTGGCCTTTTTCCTCCCCTCCCAGGGTGTTTCAGCCCAAGTTGCCATTTTGTCGTGGTCAGTTTCCAGTGATGTACAGTTTCCCCTCAGAGTCTATGAGAGACATGGAGCATGTCTGTGTACTGAGATGCTAGGCTCCTCTGTCATGTGATGAGTATATATTTTTAAAAATAACCCCATAGTTCAGATTATGAGCATAATAGTAATCTTAAATTTTGCTGTTGATGAGGATGATTATATATTTTTCAGTTCAGCAGTGCACTGTTATGAAACCCATTCTGTTTTATTGTAGGATTTAATTTTTATGGATATGCTGTCTGTGTTCTACATGTTGTACTGAAACATTTCAGAGAAAACAAGAGCTCCCCTTCCCCAAGTGTTTTATCTTTTTTTTTCTCTCTCTCCTTTTTCTTAGTGGAGTCCCCCTCATCTTTTCCAGCTGATATCCTGGGCCTTACTTTTTCCCTCTCCCCGTAATAGTAGCTGTTATAGAAAGTCGCCATGGAACCACTCACTGCCTTAATACAGTTGACCACAGCAGGTGAAGTCAGGAAAAACATCCAGTGGAAAAGAACAGGCCAGGATCAAGGCCACGCCACAAAAAGCTCTCACACCCCTGCAGGCCTAAATCCACAGCACCTTGTGTTTCCTTTTCAGTGACGAACCACATTTAGCCTTGTTTACACACTTTGTTTTTGTGTCCCTCTGCAACACACAAATTCAGTGTAAAGTCCTACTGTGCATTAAAAAGATGTTCGTTTTTTTTTCTTGTTTTTTAATAGTTCAGCCCCTGGCAGTGTGTGTATGTATGTGCAGTGACTAACATAAGCACAGTGTGTATGCTCACAAAAGCCACAGCTGATATTTCACTCATGGGTGTGAGAATTCCCCCCTCCACTGAGAGCCACCACCTCTCTGGGGCTCTTTAAGCTTCTTTCATATATGGCTGGCAGAGGCTGAAGGGAAGGGGTGGAAGGCAAAGCGGACACTGGTGGGGTCTTTCAAAAAAAAAAAAAAAAGAAGAATTTTGGTGAGAATCGGTCACTTTTTCTCTCTCAGGGTTCAAATGCACACATATCCTTTAGCAGTCGCCCTCTATCTACTTCGTGTTGCCCTTGTCCAGTTTTCTGCCCTCAGAATGTAGAAAAGCCTCCTTTGTTTTTAGAATCCTCTCTCCTCTTGTTCCTTTTGTGCACAGGTCTGAACTTTTTTTTTCCAGTTTTTTTTTTTGGCTTTCTTTTGGCACTGACATCTAACCATCTAACAAGGAATGAATGAATGAATGTTTGAAAGTGTCTGTGTGTAATGTTAAAATTGGGAAATGTATTTTTACAACATGTGAACATGTTTTTTCACTCACTCTCATTGTGAATTTTTTTTTCTTTCACCAGACTGCAAAAACAAAACATCAAAAATGAAAAAAAAAAATCTCCTGTAACTAGGCTCTTAAGCTTTATTTTTTGTTTTGTTTACTTTTTTATTAGAAACAATCATGTTTGTGATGGTAACTTCCGATGGTAAACTCCACACCGTATTTTAATAAAATCTTAAAAATAAATGTTTGAGACGTCATGTGAGTTCTTTCACATTGACATTTCCTGTGATTGTCAGTTGTCCTACGCTTTGGACAAATGTTCCGTATTTGTTGGTTGGTGACAATTGTTCACACTCAACAGCCTGAGAACACCAGACATGCTTTAAAAAAAACCTCTATGTTACTCTAGTTTATTTTTTTCAGCTGTGTTGTGCAGCGCCGAGATGTTGTGTAGTGCCAAGACGGGTGCAGCTTTACGAGTGGGCAGACGAGGTGGAATATACAGAACGGGGGTTTCTGCTCGCTCCCTGAGGGCAGGTTATCAGCCTCAAAATTGCAACCACATGCACATAACTGGGATCCTGCACTTTATAAAACGTGAAGCGACTGAAAGTTGACGTCCAGTCTTTTGAGGCACTTTGGGAGCCTGGCACCGGAGAGATGACTGGCTTTATTAAGGCTTAATTTGAACATTTTTACCACTATGTCAGACAGCCACTAATTAAACCTATTTACCTACATTTTTTTGTCAGTTTCTAACTGTTGAGAACAAAAGATGGCAAAAGAATGTGGACTCTTGACTTGAGCAGTACAAATCCTTGTGAAAAAGTCTGATGCAACATTTTTATTCAAGTACGGGAAAATCCTAAAAGTCTGAAGTTTCTCTACCATCTGATAACTGATCCACTTTTGTCTCCAGTACAGTCTGGTTTTATCTTTCAATGGTTTTGTCCTGTTACATTTGGCATGGCTTTTATTACTGGTTCATTTCAGAGATAAAAATGTCCTAAATCACACATACTTGAGATAAAGACAAACGACAAAAGGCCTGGTTGACTTATATAGGCTTAAGAACATTTGTATAATCGGTTCATAAATCTCCCGCTAGAATTAATCTAAAAAGTCCTGCAAGTAGAACCGGTTGCTCTGAGATTAACTTTCTTTAGAGTAAAGTACATTCGCATTCATTCATAGAACTATATCATGAAAACTACAGCCTTTTTGGCTCCATTCTTTTGTATTAGAGCAGTCAATATCACTGTATGTTGCCTTTGAGACTTTGCCATTTACCCCCTTAAAAGTCAAGATTTTTTTTTATTGAGCTTCACATTCATTGTATGAAATGGACATTAAACTATAAGAAATGCATTTTGGTCAAGATCCTACACTTTTTATAAAGTAACTGCAAGCAGAACATCTCCACCCTGTCATGGACAATTTCAGAGTAAATACATTGTAATTACATAGTGATTCTAAAATGTTTTACAGAAAGCTATTGAGTCCCTTTCTTAACTTATTTTAGTTTCAGGGAAAAGTGGACAATACTTAAATCGTGGCAAACAATTTCTTTGTTTATAAAATCTGCAAGAGTTGCACTTTATTTTCTAAATGTCTAACAGCAGCAAAGATATCTAGTCAGACTTTCAAACAATACTATTTGGACCCTCGTTTGTTTATAAAAGAATCGCATAAATCATTTTGGTAACCCAAAAATCATTTGTTAAAGTCAAAGAACATAAAAGTAACAGCGGACAGTGACATGACAGAGTGGACGTGTGTGTCACCCTGCCCCCCCCCCCTTTTAAACCCTTTATTCTTTTGAATAGGGGGTCACAAACAGTTGATAGATGTCTTTCAAATATAAACTCTCTGGTCTCATAAGCTAAACTTCCAATTATCTGACCTGAAGGGCCCTGGTTCATGTTGATTTTCAAGGGTTTCAGCTGCTGCAGGGGAGTTGCATTAGTGTTGGGGGGGCTGGGTGTTGTCTCTGAGTGGTGCAAAGCACTGGCCCTGTTTTTTGCTCTGGCTTGACGTTTTGCCTCTCTCATTTTTTTTTCTTTTCTCTTAGCTCATTGACACTATTCTTCTTTTTAAAAATGGTAAACAGACTGCATTTATATAGTGCTTTTTCTACACATGTACTCAAAGCGCTTTACATTCACATTCACCCATTCACACACACATTCACACTGTGGGCGTGTCTTACTCAGGGACACTTCGACATGTAGAGCCAGGATTCAAACCACCAACCCTTCAGACATTGGACGACCTGCTCTACCAGCTGAGCCACAGCCTGCCTTTCTCCCTGCCTTTTTTCCATCTGTCCCGTTAGTCTCAAGGTACTTTCTTCTTTCTGGGTCAACATCTCTATTTCTGATGTTTCCTTGCCATCTCGGCTCTTTTGGATCTCATTCCTTGAAAAATGCAATTCACACATACTTAAATTGGTGGGGTCCCAGTAAACTAGGCTTGCTGATAGTAATATCTCCAAAAAATTAAAGAAATGCATATATATTGTCCATTCTTACTTTGTATAACATGTACCATGTGACAGCTGTTGTGACATGTATAACATTATCAGATGCCTAAGCTGTTGCACTTGTCCTGATCTTGAACCATGTCCATACTGTGATGGAAGGCTTGCTGACAGTATGACAGGGTGGACAATTTTGGCTAATGTTGGCATGTAATGAGCACATGGCAGACCTTCACTTAGCAACATGATTCAGTTGGCAAGCTGATTGTGCACTGTTGAAGAAATATATTTCAAATTTCTGAAAGTTTTTTTTTATATTGATTGATGTTTCACTATGACAGGGTGGACATGTTAAGCTTGACAACATCCATCTACAAATGATGAAAATTCTGAAAAATAAGTGTAAATACTTTCCCTGCAACTCGCCACTGTTTAAGTCTCCATTAAAGCAAGACAAAATGCTGATAGTGATGTCACTGAAAACATCAGAGAGTTTCTTAAAAAGTGGCTGTTACCACACAGTGACAAGGTAGACAACAATTTAAGGAACACATTCAAAATGTTCAATATAATTATGAAACCAGAATATACATGATCAAAATGACATGACATAAAATAACCTTTGGACAATAGAAACCATGTCACAGTGATTGAATATCATCTAACCACTTATTACATACACTGTAGGTAGCAGAGCAAAGTGTGGGACGTGCCAAAATCACTTAGATCAATGAACAAAATTGTTATAAAATTAAGGAAACACATTTTAAGAGAATTATCATTGTATTGATATGTGTGAAAATGTTTGGCCACATATACCGGTAATAAGACCTCAGAGTTTCATTATTCTGCTACATTTTAATGATGACTGAATGATTCTGGTGAGGACACCAAAGGCACTTTGTGGCCATAATGACTCAGTGGGAGTGTTTGGATTTCAATAGTTTTTCTCTGGAAATGTGCATAGCATGTGTTATTCCACCCATTTCGATTGAAATGGTGCTTTGTGTTGTGAAAATATACATTAAACCACAATGAAAATACTCAATTATTACCCCTAAATGCAGTAAAACTAAAGTAATAAGCCCGTTTAGTAAATGCAATCAGTACACAAGTGTATGTAAAAGATACAGATAACTAATACACAAGTACAATAAAGTATTCGTACTCTAAGTTGTCACTTCCTCCTTTGCTATAGCTGCTGATACATGTGCTGAGCAAGCGATCAACAGGCAGATTACATAACGTGTGTATGAAGAAGGCCCGGGATGCCAACAGTAGTTTAACAGACCTGATTCACACACTTCAAACACTCTGCGGTTCATTGCTTTCAGACTCCCACTTGGGATTGAGCAACAAAGTGCAGCGGAGCATCATCCACCTTTGCTGGCGTCACACTCGGCCGCCGTCTGCCGCCATGCAGGGAAGACACCTTTTTCCCATTTGTTTGTTTGGTTCAGAATGAACAGCGCTTGAAAATCCTGATGGATTTAATCATGTCTGGGAACATGAGGCAATAAAATGTGAATACTGATTTCCATATTTGGTAAAATGGGGTCATCATGTTGCATTAATAGTTTCACTGAGTGGGTCACAAAATGGAAAAACAGCCCAAAGTGGGTTAAAGGTAAAATAATATGAGTGAAATTGCTTTGAGGTGAAGACATGGACGATGCATAATTCTTTTAGCTCTGATGGGAAGAGAAAGCACAGTTTGGCAGACCTGTGTGTGTGTGTGTGTGTGTGTGTGTGTGTGTGTGTGTGTGTGTGTGTGTGTGTGTGTGTGTGTTTGTGAGTGAGAGAGAGAGAGAGAGAGAAAGTTTGTATGTGTGCATAACATGTCTATTTGATGAATGAGTCTCCAGATAGATGACCTATCCCTCTTGGAGTGATTGTACTACCAACCTCAGAGCTGAGTGGCTAAATATTTCCCTTCGGTTGATTTTGGAATGATTCAATATTATTCCAGCCACTGAATGACTCAGATCATCACCTTTAGACTGGATCAGTTTTTATTTGACTTTCTAGGAAGACACTTCATTTTTCTTTTGTCACAGTTTGATTTGAAGTAACTGTTAAAACTGGCAAATTTACCTCTTTTGTTTAAACAAATCCAGTTAAAGCACAAGAGCAATAACACGCACATATAATAAGTACACAGAGGAATAATAAAAGCCTATAACACACCAGCTACACTGATGCAGTAGTTTATTTACACAAGTATATCTCAGTGATGAAAGTATTCACTGGAGACCAAATGTGTGTTTATTTGTGGCAGGAAGAAGTAGTCTGAAATAAATGAGGTCTTTTTCTTTTATTTCCATAATGTCCTTCCACTGTTCAGATGTCAGTCTGGTAGGTGATTGGTTTTAGAACGTGTCTCATTTTCTCCTACATTCCACCTCCCTTCTCTTCCTTCATATCTGAACCGTCAGTTTTCATCTGTTCCTAATGCTGCTTTCTCTTCGTGTCTGTGTCTTGAGGTTTGCAGTGATGACGCTGAGACACTGGAGCTGGGATGGCGTCCACCCAATGCTGTGATTAGCTCATGGTTTTCTTCTCATTGCTTCACTTACTTGGCTCGCGGAACATTGACGTGAGCGTGTGATTGACAGGAAGAAAATTTTCGACTATCTTACAGACTTGCGTCAGTCCGGCAACCTGCTGCCGTATCTGGTGTCCTTAATACCGTGTGTGTGTGTGTGTGTGTGTGTGTGTGTATATATGTGTATGTGTGGTTTAAGATGTCAAAATTGCCTTGTCTAAATGGCCACTGTTTAAGCTTAGATTTTCTCCAATTTTATGTGCTCTCTCTCTCTCTGTCTCTCTCTCTCTCTCTCTCTCTCTCTCACACACACACCTGTATATTTGATACTATGATTAAGATGTTTCATGTTATGTAACGGTTGTTCTGAGTACATATCCATGGAAGGTTTCTAATCTATATGCTGAGCTCAATGCCATTAATCACTGCCATTAATCAGCAGGGAAAACTTCCTTTTCCCCCTATAATCTAACTTCAACTCTAAAAAGATGGATATAAATAAATATAGTCCCTTTGTGCGAGACAACTCTCAGAACATGACATTTGGGTGCAAAGTTGTCTGAGTCACATGGGAGGCTGCAGAGGTGGAATTATGATGCACATGTGGAAACAAGCAGCAAATCTCAAATGTTAACCTTTTAGTCTCAAGTGGGTGGTGAAAACCGGGTAAGACAAGACAAGTCAGTCTGGGTTGAAGAAGTCCCGAGTCTAGAACTTCTGGTAAACTGTCCTCAGTGGTGGACCCTCAAGGCCAGCAAGGCTTTCTCTGCTGGCCTAAACATAATCTGGAATATATTTTGTAATATATTTTTTTCCACGAATTCCCCATGGTCTATACTCTTCATTTCATAGCTTTCCTAAATTGGTTGCTCAGCTTCCAGCCCCAGGTGGGCTGGAAGCTGAGCAGGTGTTTGGGGTTTATGTTACAGTTTTTATCCAATCATTATTCACCATCATGTGTTGCCAGGGTCCAAAATCTGCCTTTAGGCCTTCAGAAGCAACTGTGTTGGCACATGGTATCTTAAAGTGAATGAAAACGGACCTGTGGCATTAACCAATCAGTGTCAAGTTTGGCTTCACTGGGGCCAGCTAGCAGGCTTACCATGGTGTCTGTGCGTGCACGTCTTTTGATTGCATACGCAATTGAGAGAGGCGGAGCTATGCAGAGCTGTGCAGAACAAACCCAAGCAGGCAGTCAATATGATAAACAGGAAATAAGGAAATGACTCATTTATGTAGCGCGACAAGTTGTTTTAGTTTTTTCAACCCACAATGGCTGAAGGTGGCGAAGGTATTGATTTGGTCGCAGATTTAGTTTCAACGCCATTCTCAAGAAAAACTTTTCAAGAAAAGCTAGACAATGTAAAGAGAGGCCGGCCGACCCCGATGTTAGTGAGAATGAGTCAGCAGAGGAAAGGATTTTTCCACCACTTTTAGTGGCTCCTAGAAGTAAGTTAATAATATTATTAAAAATGTATTAACAAAATATAAGTATTTGTTTATTTTGCAGTGAATAGTTCTTCTGTATCGTCATTTTCTGTGACGCTTTGGGTACGACATGATTGATTGATTGATTTGATTTGACAGTGCACTCTGCACTGTTTTGTGAACAAACTTGTTAAAGCTCATACTGTTGGTGGAGTGAATAAAACTCAGTAGACTAATATAACTCTGTTGTACTTTACTTTATGTTAAGGTGATGCAACGCCCAGTTGTATTCTGTTTTGGTCTAAATGCATAAAGTGTAGAGCCATGGCATCATAATTAAGGTTTTAAGAGGTGGATTAAGTCGGGTAGGACATCACTGCAGGCGCAGGTCTGAAAGGCACAGCCCGCCCTCATAGCTACGTGAAAACTGGAGCCGTTGATATGTTAAGTCTTCCAAATAAACATTAATGATGGTTGGAGCTACAGTAGTCTCAGCGTCATCACTGCAAACCTCAAGACACAGACTACTGCAATAGTTCCTCTTACTGTCTTTTTTCAGTCGGACGCTGCTTTCGAAACCACCACTGTATTTGTCAAAGGTCTACCATGACTTCTCAGCAGGTTTATGAGCAGGATGACTTGTGTTAGGCCCCATGTTAAAATGTTAAGTCTCTTGCCAGTGTTTTTGATAAGTCCTATATGACTTAAGTCACAATTCCTGCCAGTAGCTAACGTTGTCTTTAACATCACATCAGGAAAATCCAACATTAAACAGACACATTGATGATAGACTGTGAGGAAAATTGGTTTCTCTGTCATCCAATCCTGTTCTCTGATCTCACAGAAGGAAAGGGTAAAGTTACTGACCCTGACGTGATTTGAACACACAACCTTCTGATCTGGAGTCAGACGCGCTACCATTGCGCCACAGAGTCTGCCATCACAAGTGTTTCCTTCTCAAAATAAAGTGAACACCAACAGGTTTATCAATGACTTTTGTCACTTAAATTACCAGAGGACCATCACTTGTTGTTGACAATCACTGCATAATGAATATGCACAATAGTTATACTCCTAAAACATTTGGCCGTAAACATTAATGAAAGTGAATTGTATTTATAAAGTAGGAATTTATAGGTGGACAGACAGTTGGGGGGGGGCATGATAGAAAGGGTTGAAAAGGCTAAGATGAAACAGATGGAGTGAGGATGTAATTGTTTATTTAATTGTTTACATCCACGGGACACAGACGTCTGCAAATTGTTACCTGATCTTCTCGTGTTCCCTGCCTCATTTCTCCTCATTCCTGGAAGGTTCGCAGCAGAGCCCGACAGTGACGTGGCCTAGTTGTTGTTTTTAAGGCCTGTGAGTCCCCAGATCCAGACTTGTCTCTTGATCTGGTTAATGTTGGTGGGGTCATCTGTGCCGGCGCTGATACCACAGTTCTAAGGAGTAACTGCCTCTGCTGCACATGGATCCTCACAGTCAACGCAACGGAGGCCAGGGTGCACACGTGTGCAGGGAATTCTTCAATTAAATATCTGTCTGGCTGAAAAAAGGCCATCTGCTCTATTGTATCATCTACATAAGCGATAATTAGTAAAGAAGCAAAAGTAACTGAAAGTTTTTTTTTCTCCGTAGAGTCTCACACTGCCTCATTTAGGTTGAGCCTTGACACGTTGATAAGTGAGTGGCGGCTGGTAACAGAAAACCTCCCTGGTTGACCATGTGTGTACCAGCTGTGGTAACCGGTGGTCACACACACACACACACACACACGCACACACACACGCACACACACACGCACACGCACACACACACACACACACACACACACACACACACACACACACACACACACACACA